>JAPUUL010000153.1:0-26614 GCA_029590625.1 Lasiodiplodia mahajangana | reverse complement strand
AAAAAAAGTCAATTAATTAAGCATAGTTTTTTACTACTTTATAAACCTACTAGCAAAATATAGTTTGCTTTAAGCTTTAAGCATTAAAGTTAATTTTAATAGCAAAATTATAAAAAAACATAAATAACTACTATTAAAAGTAAAAAAAGCTTTAAGTAGCTAATTAAAAAATAAAAAAAACTAGGTATATAATTAGYTTATTTAAAACTACTTTAATTTTRTACTTTTTTTTWAAAAATTTTATTTATAAACTTTAATGTTAAGTTTTCTTTTACTTTTGTTTTTTAGTCGAAAAAAAAACCTCCGGCTAAATCTCACACAAACCGCAAAGTTATAAATTAAATCCCCCACTTAGCACTAGTGCTGCGTGGACCCAATACGGTTAGCTCCACAGGTAGCCGCCTGCCGGGCGCCTAATGGCCAAACAATGTAAATTTGTTCCTGTCATACAACAGTAACATCAATCTATTCGTCTCTTCCTCAACCTTCAGGTATTATTCTACTATCATGCTTTGCACTCGAGGTAGCGGGAGAACACACAACCTTGGAGATCAGTGTATGTTATCTAGTAAGGAGTACTAAAGGGCAATAGCTGACGGTAACCAGGCCAAGGTCCTCCAATGCGCAAGCGCCCATGTCAGAAAAGACATGTCGGGCGGCCAGAAGACCCCTCTATTCAAAGCCAAGACCAAGGGCACTCTAGCCTAGATACTTGCGAACTTAAACCCTCACTATCCCCGAGGCCATCTAATGCTAAGGACATCCTCGGCGATGCTGAGGCGGACAAGATTAACCCCAATGATCCCATTAACTTCTGGAGAAAAGAAGGGCACTGGCCAAGTCATCTCTTCGAGTCGGTGATTGATCACCTACGGGCGCCAAACCGGTCCCTATGCTCCATTAGCAGAGACGAGCGATCGAGTTCCGCCTCATCTGCAACACCAAGTGATCAGAAGCCACGAGAGGAGAAATGTGCACCATACCAACATCCAAGCTATGAGATCCTCCTCCGGGCTAAGGGCGCTTACATGGAAGCAACGGATCAGGATGTCGCAGATCATGACAAACAGGCTTGTCAAGTTTTGCTGTATACCGCCCAGCAAACCCCGACGGGTTCGATATTCGATGACGATGTCTTTGAGGAGGCTTGCAAAAATCTGCAGTTAAAGAATGAGGAGAGGGTCATCCAAGACTTATCTAGGCTCCTCGTCCCTTCAGCAGAAACCCTCGCACTCGATGCAAGGAACAAACACCTCGTTGTCCTCACGGAAAGCGTTAATGAGGNCTGGAACAACTCGATCCCCCTGATTGGACCCCGCCCACAGCCAGATTATTCCGTCGGGTTCCGGCGAGATGCATTTACAGAGGAACAACTTATGAAGCTATCACCGTTTATCGGCAAGTTTCTCGGCGGTGACGTATCCTATTTTATGGCTACTTACTATATGTATTTTCCTTTTCTGGCCTGTGAGGTGAATTGCCGATCATTAGATATAGCAGACCGCCAGAACGCGCACAGTATGACTCTAGCAGCACGAGCCATTGTTGAGCTCTTTCGTCTAGTAAAGCGAGAAGCAGAAGTCCATCGCCAAATCCTTTCATTTTCTATTTCGCATGATCACCGATCGGTACGCATCTATGGGTATTACCCGGTCATCGATAGGGAGGAATGCAAATACTACCGTTACTTAGTTCGCGACATTTCGATAACGGCGTCGGGTGAAAGGTGGGCGGCATACCAATTTACCAAGAATGTTTACGATACGTGGATGCCGGCTCACTTTAAGAAAATTTGCTCGGCTATCGATCAATTGCCGCCAAAGGTGGATTTTGACGTTGAAGCACTTTCTCAATCGCCCTGTTTCTAACCTGACTAAGAGAACAGGCGATTGTTAGTCTGTCTCCGCATCATTACTTTGTATCAATAAGCGTAGTCGATCGAATGACGACGAAGCACACTTCATCTAATAAATTCAGGCATGCTGAGAGAAGGCCGAGTCTATCAAAATAAGCTTAAGATTAATCATATACTACTTCCCGGGTTCTGCTGCTCGAGACCACCATTTCATACGATGCTTTTCCTTAATAGTGATGCTTCGGTAAAGTTTGTTGCCCAATAGAATCAAAGGCTACAACCCCTGGAAGAGGGCCCCCCCTTAATACCCTACACCATCTGCAAGCGTCAAGAGAATACGAGATTATGCGTCGCATTATTATCATCCCTCGTCGCTCGCTTAGAAGCTATCAAGCCACATAGGAGCGTGACTACTTAATTGGACTGGCGTAGCAGTCGCGAAATTGGCCTGCATGAGTATTATTCATAGGTCTTCTAATATTCTAGTCACATATCTAGCTCGGGCACTGCCGACGACCCGAGACTGCACAACCATCCGATATTAATCTCCAAGATCCTCACCCTCGGCCTAGTGAAATACAGTTGAGAACATCGTCGTTAATGTCGCCCTTGCTGCCCCCTCATTCACAGCTAAGTAAGCTGGTATAACGAACTCTCACCAGTCGATCGCCCATGTTTGGTTGTTCATCATCGGCATCCTGGTGTTCTTGGCACCCGGAGCCCGATTTGCCAAGAGCCCGGTTCCGTATATCTTGCCCGGCAAACGACGTTATTAAAGTGGAGCGATGAAGGCATGTATTATCCGTAAAGACTACAACCGCGGAACTCGATATTAATTTAATGATGTGCTATGCTTCGCCACTTATCCTTCACACTATACCGCGTATACCATGCCTGCCGTAGATACCCTTTCATATATCTTTTGTCCCCAAAGCCATTCTGCTGTGTTAGTGCATTCCGCCATCAAAACCATTTTATACTGTTTTCGGATTGTTAGATCTTGAAATGAACTCCTAGCTGGACGGGCTCCTATAGTTTGCCTATACGTAGGAACGCAAGTAGCTACACATGCTATATCAGGGGAGGAGGGGGGGGGGGGGGGGGTTGAGGTTCATGGCAACGTCGGCCGTAACGCGATTTAGTATATAAAATAGCGAAATCTATAACGAAACAAGACCTTTTATGTTTCACGAATTGCACCCGTCATTTCCTCGTGTGTTATTGTGTACATACAATTTTATGAAAGCATATCCCACTGAGATACCAGGGTTACATCGGGCTGACGGTGAGTGAGATGAAAATCTCATCCTTTTTCGTCTTACATGCATGCGCTGTTCTGCAGTCTAGGGTCAATCGGCGGCCGTCACATTCTCCGAGCCAGCTAGTATCGACCCAAATACGAGCGAATGGTACGATATCGTTGCTGCGTAAGGCTCAGCTCCCAACATTCCGGGAATACTGAGCATGTCAGCTCGAATCGCGATTGAATTTAATACCCGATCTCATCCCGTAATACAATGGATACAGTCATTCTCCTTCGTTGTTCACATTCGTTCTTCACTTTCTTTGCCTTCAGTGTTGCTCGAGAGGGATGTCATCACTTCCGTCGCCGTTAGGATCGGTACCTACGCTCCCTGGCACCTGGGCTTACAGGGGATGCTATACGGAGGGTATCAACGGCCGGGCATTCATGGTCCAGCAACCAGATAACGACGATCTCACAATCCAATCTTGCGTCGCCACCTGCATCGCTGGTGGATATAGTGTGGCTGGACTGGAATACGCCTCTCAATGTTTCTGTGATGATTTTCTCCGAAATGGCGCTAATCTGACAGATGACGCTGACTGCAGCATGGCTTGCACGGGCGATGCTTCCCAGCGATGCGGCGCCGGCAACATACTCTCCGTGTTTTCCAACGAAACTATCGTGGTGTACCAGCCTCCAACAGCATTGACCGAGGATCTTCCTGGCTCCTGGGAGTACTACGGGTGTGTTATGTACGTATAAGCTCTGGAGGATCGTTTGAATTAGTGGGAGATAGGGGGAAGCTAATGGCAATTGTAGCGATGCTATCGATGATCGTGTTCTGCCGTGGATGAGTGAAGACCAGCAGAATGCAACAATTGAAGCCTGTATAGCTGGGTGCAGCCAATTCGGCTATAGCGCGGGCGGCATCGAATATGGTTACCAATGCTGTGAGTGATGAATTAAAAACTCCAAGAATTGCGAGACCAACATATACATACCTAGTTTGCGGCGACATTCAAAATGTCACAACATCATTGGAGAGCGACTGTAACATCGCCTGTCCAGGCGACCCCCATCACCTCTGTGGTCAGTTAAATGATCCCTTGTTGACCGAGCGAATAATTGACTTCGCGCTAGGTGGTGGTAATAGGCTCTCATACTACCAGTGGACGGGTGCACCTCTGACGACATGGTCCTATGCTCAGGGTATTGCAGCAGGGAGCTATGACTTCATCATGTCGGCACCCCTTCTCCCCCTGATCAGCGTTGTAGGTATTAACGAAAAGGTTGTTTTCGTTGAGAAGCATGGCACGCAGGTCTACGACAACAGCAGCGGGTCGTTTGAATTCGATCCCACTCTTGCGCCGCAGTATGGCACGGCCTTCCGTGAGCTCCAGCTCAAGACCGATGTCTTCTGCTCCGCGTCCTTGGTCCTGCCCGATAAAGCCGGACGCCAGATAAACGTTGGTGGATGGTCAGCTGACTCGCTGTACGGCGTCCGGCTTTTCACACCGCAGCCGGGCTTGGGGACAAACGGAACCAATGATTGGGAAGAAGACGTAACTAAGCTGATGCTCTTCGATGCTCGCTGGTACCCAACTGCAATGGTGCTTAGTAATGGGTCTGTCCTTGTCATGGGTGGTGAGAACGGTTCGGACGGCCCCATGGTTCCGACATGCGAGATCCTACCGAGACCTGCTGGAGTTACAAACTCAACCTACCTGGATTACCTTGAGAACGTCGAGAAGATCAACTCCTATCCCTTCCTAGCCGTCCTGCCATCAGGTGACCTATTCTTTGCGCAATACAATGAAGCCCGGCTTATCTCACAGACCGACTTCACCACAATCAGAATGCTCCCGCAGATGCCCGGTGCCGTCAACAATCCCGAGTCCGGACGGAATTACCCCTTACAAGGAACAATGAGTCTCTTGCCCCAATTTGCACCCTATGATGCACCATTGACTGTCTTGATTTGTGGTGGCACCACCGACGGGGCAAACTTTGGTCTGGACAACTGCATTTCCACGCAGCCAGAGATCTCGGGCGCTCAGTGGGTGATTGAAAGAATGGTGAGCATTAGGATTTCTTCCAATCCCCCAACAACTACGCGTCTTCTTCGTGTCGCCCATGGCTCTTCTACTGACGCCCCTTTGTAGCCCTCGACTCGTGTCGTTACGTGTATGGTGAACCTCCCCGACGGCCGCTATCTGATCCTTAATGGCGCTGTCAATGGGCGCGCAGGCTTTGGTCTAGCCCCGAACCCCAATAAAGGCGCCGTGTTGTATGATCCTTCCAAGCCTATCGGCTCCCGTATGACACAACTCGCCAACTCTACCATCGCACGACTATATCATTCTGAGGCGGTCCTCATGAATGACGGACGTGTATTAGTGTCAGGCTCTGATCCACAGGACGGAGTCAACCCAGAGGAGTATCGGCTCGAATACTTCTCACCCGACTATATCCTGTCTGGAGCACCCAAGCCAACCTTTACCATCCAGAACACAGACTGGGCCTACGGGGAGACCGTACCTTTCACGCTGACTTCGACATTCACTGGTACCGTTAACGCGTCGCTCATCGCGGCTGTTGGCTCGACCCATGGCAATAACATGGGACAACGAACAATCTTCCCGGCCTTTGTATGTACCGGCAACGCGTGCACCATCACAGCACCTCCGAACGCTTACGTCAGCCCACCAGCATGGTACCAGCTCTTCATTTTAGACGGCCCTACCCCAAGTCATTCCGTCTGGGTCCGCATCGGAGGTGACCCAGCCGAGATTGGCAACTGGCCTAATATCACCGGATTCAGGCCCCCTGGCGTCTAGCCAAATGGTAGATGAGGTGGTTGTAGTGGACTTTAGCTCTAGTGAGGTCGCTCCTGAGGAGTCACTACGAAGACATACTTCAAGAGGGTATATGTGTGAGGTATGACTTGGATCAGGGTCTTCTTGCCTTCTCTAGATTTAGATCCTATGTATCAGCTTCTTTATTGGTAGCATTACTTGTGCCGAGTTTAGAATACTGCATTTTTCGCCCGTATTCTGCTAGCCTTCTTTGAGAATAATGGGGTCTGTGATATTGCGAAGGATGTTTAAGCATTATAGAGCAATGACACCGAAAATCGGGCGCTGATTTTAGGAGAAGCCCAGAAGCCGATTAGACGGTAGCCAGTAGACAGGGGAATTAGAAACCACTGCGAAGTTATGGATCAGGAACATCATTTATTTATTGAGTCAACTTCAGAACCCGTCAGGTTAAAAGATGGAAAATATACTAGATCGGTTCTACGAAACAGTTACTGTGAGCTCATAGTCCTCGCCATCTTTTGCCACAACTGTGACCTCGACACCCCAATCAGTAACCGTATACAAATCCACGCCACCCAATGTGAGGGTGGCATCGTTCAGCTCATCGCCTGCACAGCCGCCGGACCGAGGTGTGACATTCAACACTCTTACCGGACCCTCTCCAGTCTCAGTCGTGGTCGAGACTGTATACAATAGCACCCCCGTCGCGCATGACTCCTTATCAAGACCTTCCGATGATCGCACCTCCAGGACCAAGGCGTCAGTGTCGTTATGCCTCACGACAACAGCCTTCTTTCCACCTGCAGCCTCAACAGGTGATAGCACATGTGAGGTTTGCCCCGGCCCAGCCACACAGTCAACCTGAGAGTCTCCAAGCCAGCCAAGTCGCCACTTATCCCAGGTGAAATAGTCTGGACTCGGCCCGCTAATAAGCCCCATCAAGTCCCAACCCCCAATAAACAGCCCTGTCGCGCTACCATTGTATGGATAGTAATCAGGCAAACACATGGTGTGCCCCGTCTCATGGTTTAGCACAAGGAACCCCCNACGTTCTGTAAGCATCATATCCGAACGTGACGGACTTCTTTGCAACGTAAGTACCGTCGCGTGTTGTCACGTTACCTACAAACGTGGGACTATAAGTGATAGCAGTCGCGTTGGCCGTTGGAACGATATACAGGACGTCGACGGCGGGGATTGTAGCATTGTACACGGCCAGAGCGTCCTGGATATAGTGCTCGTGCGCCTCGGCCGTCAGTCCACGCTCCCAGTTATAGCTAGCAGCCGTCGCTGGCATTCGACAGAAGCGCGACGTGTCAGCCGTCACAGATAGATTGAGAGCTCCATAGGACGCTGTGCTATACCACTCTGCTGCGGCCGGAAGAAAGAAATCGTAAAGGGACTCCGGGGAGCTCTCGTTAGCGCTCTGATCCGAGAAGTCCACGAATATCATGAATGCGTTAAGAGTGCCGACACTTGGTGCGCAGTTGAATTCATAGCCAAAACCCGCACTGAGGTAAACGTTTTGGTCTGCCTTGAGTTTGCAGGGTAGAACATCAGCCCTGGGTTGGGGAAGATTGGCGGCGGAGGCTTTCGCGGAGACCATATTGGCAATAAGCCATGCCCACCCCGCCGATAACAGCTTCGCCGTTCTCATAGTGTCGAATTTCAGCAAGAGGACCGACTTGCTACCGTTTTAGCCTCGTAAGGCATTAGCAAACACTGGAACTAGTCGAAGAATACAACAAATCGATGATAGTTTCCATTTTATGTCTCAGGCCCATCTCGGTACCTAACAGATCAAGATAATCACTTGTTTATAGAACGGAGCAGAGGGGTAAGTGATGTTGCATTCGGGGGTTTATCTAGATAAGTGCGATCTCCAATCTCAAATTTCCCCGATCCAATGTATGGTTCACGATAAACTCGGTATTCGGGATTAGAAGAGCTCGGCGAGAATAAAAAATGTCCACGAAGGATATGATGCCAATTATGATTAAGGCCAGATCGTACACAGCGAATTAGAGTTTAGTACGTAAATGAGCTACTTGGGTCAAGGCTTTATGAATGTAGATTGGTTGCAGTACCGACGCAAGTAGCTATTGAAATGGGACGGGTGACTTGGCCGTTTGGGAACTAGGATGACGAGGTGGCAAGGGGTCTATTTTTCCATTTCCTTCTGTTATATATATCTTAGGCACATTTTAGATTCTATCTGCTGAATTCCCTTCTCTTTAGAAAAAAGGCTAGTTTTACGAGCCTCATCCTTCCACACTTCATTGACGAGCACAACGACTTTTGCTCACAGTCTAAAATCCCAGAAGAATAGTGTGACGGTGCTTAGGCCGCTAAGGCGGGGTCTGTTGATTTACGTCTTATTTCACTATAGCATCCCTCCCCCGATTTCAGCTTCGACATGATATTTATTTACTGACACTCTCGGCATTGAGTCAACTCCATGGAGTCGTAAATGAATAAAACTGTTATACAAGGAGCCGCTGAAATAAACCATATGGCTGTATAGACGTTGTTGCAGACTTCAATTACGTACTTTATTAATCCGTTACTACCATTCTCTGCTGCATCCATATAACCCGGGTTACATCGAAAGCCTGTATCGACACCACATGAACCCGGACCTCATCCAACAATAGAAACCCATCGGACTGACATCCGCATCGCCTTAGGGGTAAGTATTGGTCCCTAAGACCGCTTACCTATACCCCTTTCATTTTCTTCCAACAGGATGAAACCTGACTAGTATCTCAGGCCGTTTCCAGAAAAAGTAAACCGGGCATTCTTCATTCCAGCTTTTAAGACCAGTCGATTCAAGCTCGATGTCAAATGCGTATATAACCTTTGCAAGCGTGATTCTCATCTCCAAGTATGCTAGATTGACGCCTAGGCACCCACGCGGCCCGGTGGAGAAAGGTTGGCTCGCCTTTTTGGTATCATGGTACCCCTCCCCGATCCAGCGCTCCGGCAAGAATTTCTCCGGCTCATGCCAATATCGAGGATCCCTCGACATTTCGTAGTTGCTATTCCCCACTACGACCCCGCTGGGGATGTAATGGCCGTCGATCACGGCACCTGGCGAGTAGCGGGGTAGTGTGGTTGTTACCGGGGGGAACATTCGGAGGCCTTCCTCGATAACCCCATTCAGATACCCGAGCTGGGACGTCAGGTCGCCGGTGATCTGATCCATAGACGTGAATTTACTGCGAACCTCATCCTGAAGCTTCACTAGCACCTCTGGGCTTCTCAACAGTTGAAATGTGATTGCTGTCAGTGCAGTGGCCGTCGTCTCGGAGCCGGCAACGATTATACTCCTGGCCTGCTCTTTCAGCTCGGCTTCTGTGATGGTGTTGGTCTTGATCATGTGCCCGAAGAAATCCGCCATCCCACGGCCTGTGTCTACACCACGCTCAATTCGTCTCTGTGCTTTCTGTCGGGTTAGCTCAATATGTTTTTCGTTTTTTTCTTTGGAGTCTGCTGGCAGCATGAACCTGAGGATGGGATTCATGATGGGGAGGCGTTTGCGAAGGCTGGTGAGAAGAGACCAGTACAGGCCATCAAAGATCAGTGAGATCCAATAAGGGGTGCGGCCTTCGGCAACTGCATTGAAGGATTCGCCAAATGATAATTCACCTAGGCCAAAAAAAAATCAGTTTTTTTTCAGCCACCCTTCAAGCTGATGTTTGGTAGTTAGAATAAGACGAACCGATGATATCGAACGTAAGCCAATTATAGACTTCCGATATGTTGAGAGCTTTCTTCCCGGCCTGGCCCAAATTTTCCAGCTGCCTGATAAACAGATCCATATACTCGTGAACCAGAACTTCTTGATCTCTAAGGGCTTTGACGCTAAAGGCATGAGCCATTGCCTTGCGTTGCCTGGCGTGGACCTCGGGATCCCTTGCCGTGGTAACTCGTGGGATCTCGCCGAGGTCATAGAATTCAGTCTTTAGAAACCGCTTCTTCCCCTTGGACGTGTGACCGTAGATATCGTGGTACGATTGAGGGGTCGCGAAGGATAGTTCGTTCGGAGCTATACGCACAACGTCGCCTTGAGACCTGTTAGGACTTACGCGTTGGAGTGAGGTAAAATGTAAGATGACACCCCTACCATATCTGCGATGTGCCTCCAACAGTTGGAACGGCGGTCTCCCACCAGTGTACATCTTTGCATACCAGAGCTAGTCCCTGTTAGCAGGTTTATTCCCCCGCCGTGGAATAATTGCGTACATCGGATACGGCAGCTAGCCGTGGCCCCGGGAATCTAGCAAGCGGATGCAAATAGAGGCGATAGATACATCGCTGGATCCAATAAACGCATATCTAGCAAAGGAAGTTAGTCGGCGATGATATAGTCTCCCTGATCGCACCCACTGTAGTTAGCCCGACTGCTACAAGCCGAGCTACGGTAACAGTTGGTAGCTCCATAGCAAGCAGTTTGTCATCGGTAATAGACTGCTCTGAGTCGCGAGTGCCAGACGGGTGTTATAATATATACAGATGGCGCAATTGAGACAGGGCACGCAATGCTCTTTTTATTATTCCCCCTGGTTCTGATATGGACTAGTGCTCGAGAATTCTGCGGATTTCGCACGAGACCTGTGGGGAGATCTTACTCTGCTCAAAAAAGCAGGTTGAAAAACCCCAACCCATGGCCACCCATGGAATCCCATAGGTATTTGACGACCTAGTATATGCGTAGGTAGTACATGGGTTTGACGGTCTACGAACACACAGCACAGGGATCTTGGGTTCTTGGCGGAGGATCCGACTCTTCAAGCCTATCAAATCCGGGGAGCATCTTCCGCTTGTTGACGCATAAGAGCTAAGCTTTTACTAATACACACCGACCTATAAAGTATCGATTGTCGGTTGTTGGTGTAGGTATGTATGTAGGTAGTTCATAATTGATAGGGGTGGTCAACTATTTGGGAGCGTATTATGTATACATAGAACGTGTAGTATCGTGTCTTCTTTCTCAGATGCTCGTGAGAAGGTTGTGTTAGTCCTAATCCAAAAGCCCATCTTCTATATAAGGAACCCCCCNACACGATCCTCTAAGCTCAGAGAAGTTAACCCGCAACTCCTGCCGTCATCTTCAATACAGAGTACCTCCGCAAGAATCTGAAGAATCCTGGCTGGATCCACCAGGTATTTATGGGGTACAGGGTGCCTACGCCAGGTACATATATTACATACAAGTAGATACGTAGGCGAGGCACCACGATCACGTACTAATTGATATCACCTGTGACCGAAAACGTCGTTTAAGTATTACCCCTGAGATCTCGAGCGCTCGCTCACTAGACTATGCTCTCGCTTTGTCTGCCCAAACAATCAACCCAGGTCAGTCAGTAACAGACATCTTGGCTACTTGAAAATCGGCTAGAATGAGGGGGCCAAGCGAATCGATGGCAGCGATACCAGCAAACCCGGGTTTACTATCCTGCCTATCCTTCCTCCGACGGCCAATATATCCCGCACGACAATTCCTTTTACCGACTCACCCATCCTGGCGCGTTCTAGACTACCCGGATAGACAGCCAACGCATCAAGAGCTCGCCGAACGCGCTCGACAGTCATGCAGGACTTTAAGCATACCATGTAAGCACTATCAGCACCCAATCTTATCTTTACCCTAGCCTCCCAAGCGAGTAGGTGGCCAGTTAGATCCTTTACTTGTACGTTATACCTATCTAAGCATAACCTCTGTCGGTACCGGAACACAGCCGGCACTACGTAACCGAACGATCTAAATTACACAGTACGTTGATAATAGAACGTACACTTAACACAGTGTATAAATGCTTCTCCGTCAATCGTCAATACTTCTCTGTTCGGTAGATCGCGCTTAAGCCCAAGCCTCGGACCGAAACGTGGACACATAAACTTATAAAAAACCTACAAGGCGGATACACAAATCGCACCGAGAGAAATGGCTAAAGCTAAACGCTTGATAAGATCTGACATAACAGCGCAATGGGAACTACCTCATCAGTCTAATGAATTCATTAGCAAAAAGGGAAGCGGTCTAGAGGAATAAGTTTGTTAGGTGCAGTTTAGCAAAGGTCATGGCCAGCATATACGCAGCATATGGCTATAGCAAAGCTTCCACGATAGATCTTGTCGCCTAGGAAAGTAATCTACTTCAACGGCTGGTACGACTCGCCCGGCCACCGCACTGTGGAAAATATGTTAGGTCAAGCAGTCACTAAAGGTATGCCGTTTACGCATATAAACTGCTTCCCACCTACCCCTCGGAGCATAAATGTCTTCTAGATTTAACTCATATTTTGTGTTTAAATTCATAGTGTTGCGATAGACGAGCGGTGATCTTGCGGATCAAATAGGGGATGTCGGCAAAATCTATCGATGTTAAGAACTCAATAATCCAATTCGAACAAGTCTTCTATCTTCTTAGATAAGTCTCGCCGAGTTCGATAACAAATTATGGCAATCAACAGTCGATGTGGTAAATTACTCGTTCAAGTTATGTCAGGGATTCGCGAGTTCAGGAATGTTCGCGCGCATTTTGCGGGCTACCATAACAAGTCACCCCGCTGTGAAGTATACAAACAGGTTTGGCAGGGAGATCTTAATAGGTTACTAGATTGAAACGCGGCGGCGATATTGAACTGTCGGGGCCTTATTGCGCTTCCTCTTTGAGGGCAATACGCAAAAGCTCCGATATCTCAGCTACTTCCGACTCTGTAGTCCGTTGGTTTCCCATTATATACAGAACGTTACCAAGTACCCGCGAGTGCACATTCCATGATGCTGTCCCCATATTGTTGGGGCCTATTAGCAATCTTCTGCGAAGTCCTTCCGCGGCAGTACTCGAGTATCCGCTCCCATCAGCTGCATTGAGGTGAATAGCCAGCACACTGCCTAGAGCCCAAGCACCTGCTACGCTACTGGATTGGCAAGACATCCACTTTACCAAGGAGAGTGGCCAGATAGACCAGACCTCGGGTTGCGACTTAGCGAGATTGGCATTCATCACATCGTTGGCATGACTCCATCCATTCGACTTGGCCCAGTTCCAATCACCAGCCTTGTCCATTTGGCGTAATTGGGTTAAGGATTCGATGGCGACTTGGCAGCCAACGGCATGTGCGGTGTAGCTATGGCCATGAAGTAACGCGTCTGACTTCTCCTCGCTTGCGAAGGCATCAAATATACATTCCGATGCTAGAGTGATGCACAGCGGAATAAGGCCCCCGGTCAGCAATTTAGCGTGGACGGATATGTCAGGGTGCAGGCCAAGGAAAGAGGCCGCCGTGAGTCTACCCAGACGGTAAATTCCAGTGAATACCTCGTCAAAAACAACAGGCAACCCTCTCCAATGAATGTCATCGTCAGGAAAACTCGGTGACCTGTGTGAACCGAAGTCTAGTGCGGCCCCTCTGACGACTTGCACTAACGTGTGCTGGAAAAGGGGATCACTATTCCATCGTTAGTATGATATTGAGAGGATCAGCATTTCTGCTTACACTAAAACCATGCCTCCTGCTCCAAGAACTATCGGTTCGAGGATTAAGGCGCCAAATTTGCGACCATCATTCAAGTGTTTTCGTAGAGTAGACAGAATATATGCCTCATAAAGTTTGTGGTCCCCTCGAGCTATGCGCCGCTCAAGGTCGAAGATCTCGGAAAGATGCGAGAAGCTCTGCTCATGGGCTGACCCTATTGCACGTGGTACCTGGACTTGCCATTCTCCTGCGACACATCGAATCTGAGGATGGTCCAGCCAGACGCCTCTACCTTCATACCATTCTACCTTTTCGTTATACGTGTTCGGTTCAGCGCAATCCATGGTTCCCATCGTGTCACCGTGATAAGAACCCTTCAAGCCCAGTATATCGATCTTTGTGTCAGAAGACCATCCGTACCGAACGCGAGCCGCACGCAAGGCCATCTTAACTGCAACTTCCATGCCCGTACTCCCGTTATCGGAGAAGAATACGCGGCTCAATCGCGGGCTTTGGAAACTATCAAGGATCAGAGTTGCCAGCTTTAGCGCTGGCTCGTGAATTGCGCCGGCGAACATGACATGCCCATAACGGCCAGCGGCATAAGCAGCTGCGAGCGTTAATGACGCATTTCCATGGCCCAGGCCTTGTGTCCACCAGGACGCGGATCCGTCGAACGATGGGCGCAGAAGGGCCTTGTTATCGGATACTCTTGGGGGCTTCGGGACCAAAGTTTGGAAATAATTTCCGTGCGCACTATCAATTGCCACGATATCACTTGGTCGAAGTAGCTTCTGTTGCGTAAAAGGGTACCAAATCTTCCGGTGTGCATCCATTCCCATGTCCTCTAAAAGCCTGACACGGGCCTTGTGCCGGCTATCCAGGTGGATGAGTGTGTCACGCACCGCTTCGACCCGACTCTTCTCCAAATAGTACCGGAGCATGGATTTCTCGTCCTCGTCCCCTTGATGTGCATGATTCCGAGAAGGCGGCATCGGTAAAGTGGTGACCCGCAGTCCATATCGCTGCCCGAAATAGTCTTTAAGATACTTAGAGTTGCCGTAACTGGCGTCCTCAAATACCACAATGCTTTCAACGTCGTACCCTCTGATTCTCAGTGACTCAAACGCAGAGATCGTAGATGATATTCCACCTAGTTTCCAGTCACCCACTAATATCACGGGACACCTAAGGGCGGCATAAAGATCGGCTTGTGTGGTGCCGGAGGGTCCTGGAGAATGGATCCCCCCAGCTGTTTCGATGAAAAGCCATCCAGGCCCGTCAGAAGCTCTCTCAGAGGCAAATTCATATACCGACCTCAATATCCGTTCGTTGGAGACAACCTATTACGTATCTTAGCTACGTCCACCGTTTGATCGAGGTGAAGGATAGGCACATTTCCTTTAGCAGCAATATGAGGGCTCACGGCTTGACTGTATTGATACAATGTACTGGAAGTGACGTTTCTAGTAAATCTTTTAATGTGGCTGTTGATATTGTTTTAGATTAGCACGGTACGCTTTTCTTTCAAGCGGGCTCGATTATTACTCCTGCTCGCATGTTAGAATTGATTTCACGAATGAGTAATAGTACGGTATACGAACACTCGTCGTCTGCCTCGTCCTGAGGCCCTGTAGAGACAGGTTTCAAATATGCTGTGGCTTCGTCTTTCCATATCCTTCTAGAGGCATTGCAGAGGATTGAAGTGACGACCGTCTTCCCCACATCCGTATTGGCGCCGTATATTTTATAAACGCGCAGATTCCGCCATAATAATGGCCCGATAGGGGACATGGTAGCGACAGAATCCCCCTTCCAAAAGGATTACATGAACAAGCCGTGGGGGGTTTTCGGTTCTATTCGAATGAAGAAATATAGTATAATACACATTTCCCAAGTAACCGTCATCGCAAAGTCCAATACCAAACCCTGGTGCTATCCATGTAGGAAGTATGTACTGTAGTGCGCGATTATCCGGTTGGTGGGCCGGCGCGAGTGTTCTTCGTCCAACTAGGTCACATTAGGCATTAGGCTAAGGGTGCTAACTCTTTCACAGACTAGATGTACAGTAGTATTCCATACAGTATACTACTCTCCCCGTCTTCGCAGACACACAAGATAAAATTAATCGACACAGGATTAGCAAAGCTCGTTTATTTGTGGCTTGTTTCTGTTCATGGTACTCCGTGTTTTACTGACACATCTGACGTAATATTTCTAAGAAGCTATGTGCTTATGAATGGGAGCTGACTACCTACCTAGGTAGACTTACCCAGGGTTCTTCGATCTTGGCGATGTATAATTAGTACAGTGCCGAACAAAACCCCGTGGATCTTATACTCTCAGGTGAGAGGGACTATTACACAAAAGAGTTATCGTCAGTCACTTTGCCATTCATAGTGCGTACCGTTGTAATACGGCAAAAGACAGCTCAGTAGACTAATATCCTGAACCTCAGTAAACACCAACAACCATGGGGCTCACAACACCGACAAGCAGCTTAGAGGCAACTCTTCAAAGGCGACTAGCTCAGCGTGAATCTAAAGGTAGACTGCGGTATTTGAATGTTCCTGAACCAGGCCTCGTCGACTTTTCCTCGAATGACTATCTATCACTCTCGCAAGATCTAGTCGTGCGGGACGCTCTAATAGCACATCTCACCGACCCGGGTAGCAAACCTTCACCCTCTTCGAGCGAGCGGTTGATCGGATCCGGAGGTTCTCGCTTATTGGACGGCAACTCGGTTTCTGTCGAGAACCTCGAACGTAAAATATCGCAATTTCATAGTTCGCAAGCAGCACTCCTTTTTACCTCAGCTTACGACGCCAACGTTGGCCTCATTTCTTGCGTCCCCGGGGTTAAGGATGTGATTATATACGACGACCTCATCCATGCAAGTATTCATGATGGGATGAGGTTATCGCGTGCCTCCAAAAAGATCCCGTTCGCACATGACTCTATCATTCAGCATACTAGAGAACTAAGCGCCGAGCCAGAACAGGATGACCTACGTCAACCTCGGGGTCTAGAGCCTACGTTAAAGCGATTGATAAACAGGGACGACCAAGTGAGGTCAGGGGAATCAAATGTGTTCATTTGTGTGGAGGCCCTCTATAGTATGGATGGGGATATAGCTGACTTGAAATACATCTCTGACGCGGTAAAGAGATCACTTCCACGAGGGAACGGGTACATTATTGTCGATGAGGCACATTCCATCGGCGTCTTAGGCAGCGGCGGCCGCGGGCTCGTATGCCAACTCGGATTACAAGATCAGATATGGGCACGGGTGATCGGATTCGGCAAAGCCATGGGGTGCGCCGGAGGTCTGTACTTTCATCCAAGATCGCTAATTCAATTTGCTGATACTAGATCCCCTCAATCTAGGTGCCGTTCTCTGCTCCTCCATCACACGCCACTATCTCATTAATTATGCCCGAACCCTCATATATACGACGGCAATGTCATTCCCATCCCTGGCTAGTATTCGCGCCGCCTATGACCATCTGATAAGCGGGAAAGCCGAGGAGCGGCAAACGAAACTCAATACGCTTATTCAATATTGTCATGCGAAACTGAAGAGCCTCGATGAGCGGTTGAAGCCGACTGCCACTGCCCTCCGCATTCCCAACAGCCCGTCGAACTCCCCAATCATCCCGTTGTTCACCAGCTACCCAAAAGGTCTTGCCAATCACTGCCAAGTTTCTGGCTTCATGATCCGCCCGATAGTTGCGCCGACTGTTGCTCGTGGCCAGGAAAGGATCCGGATCTGCCTCCACGCCGCCAACACAACTCAGCAGATTGATGGCCTTTTCCGAGAGATTGAAAGATGGTTATGTCATTTAAATCAAGCTTATTGTACGATGGGACCTGAAATACGTGCGGGTTCACCAGACAACTTGAAAGCTAGACTCTGAGAGGTTTGGTTGATATAGCTTATGCATTCTACCAATATGATGAACTAGCAACGAGTCACAGATGAATCTTAGCCTTGGGCATGAAGGCCCTCGCCAATTCTGCTGCTACCTCCACCTTCCAAAATGATATGATCACGATGCACCGGACTGGGCTCTATTGTGACCTTGCTCGCGTCTGTCTGGAGCGGCTCTAGGCCCCATCGACTGAACATCGCCTTGTCCTCGTCCCAGCCATTGCAGTCTGTCGTCAACATTTTCTCGCCGGTAAATATCGCATTAGCGCCAGCCATAAAGCACAGCATCTGCTCGCTCTCTGGCATCGTCACTCTTCCAGCTGCGAGCCGAATGATTGTCGCAGGCATTACCAGTCGGGCAGTGGCTATGCAGCGGACGAGGTCCTCTAACTTGACTGGCTCCTGGCCGAACATCGGCGTGCCCTTGATGGGTACTAGCTTGTTGACGGGGAATGACTCGGGGTGTTCGGGCAGTGTAGCCAGAGTGTGGATTAACCCAACATGATCAGTACGGGGTACTTCCCCGAGGCCCAAGATACCGCCGCTGCAGACATGAATGCCTGCGTCCCTCACGTTCTCTATCGTCTGAAGCCGCTCGTCGTAGCTTCTCGTCGTGATAATATTGGAGTAGTGCTCCCTCGAAGTGTCGAGATTGTGATTATACGCGGTCAAACCCGCTTCCTTGAGTTGCCTGGCTTGCTCTTTATCGAGCACTTAAACGAGAAGAGTCAGCGATACTGTCTCTCGACATCTTTGCCTTCGTAGTTGGCAGGGCGGGGATGAAGGAATGCTCGGTATTACTCACTGCCTAGCGTCACGCAGGCTTCCATGCCCAGCGCCCTCACCCCCTTGATCATCTGTATGATGTTTTGCATTCCCCGTTTCCTGCCCCTCATGTCTCGCCAGGCTGCACCCATGCAGAAGCGATTAGATCCGTTTTCTTTGGCGATTCTCGCAGCCTCCAGAACTGAATCCACCGCTGACAGCTTCGTGGCCTCGAGCCCCGTGCTGTATCTCGAGGACTGGGCACAATATGAACAATCTTCCGTGCAGCCTCCGGTTTTGATGTTCATTAGGGTGCACAGCTGGACGGCCGATGGTTTATGGAATCGCCGATGAACGCTCCCGGCCGCGGATGCAAGGTCCATTAGAGGTTGGTTGTAAATCTCCGAGATCTCATCCCGCGTCCATGTTGTTCTCGGCACGTGTGCGGCTACCGCTCGCTCGAATGTTGAAGCACATCTTCGGTGCAAAGACGCAGTTCGCAGCCCCGAAGCGCCGCGACTGCGAACAGCATTGAAGGTGCGGAAGCTTCTCATGACCGTAGCTAATGTCGTATTACCAGAAGACGTTTTCCCCTTCCCCGCAAGACTGCCCACTATTGCTCTTACCCAGCTGAGCTTCGTAATGCGCGCATTTCTACTGGCTTGGCAACGCCTATACTATCGGATAATTAAAATATCGCAGGTGGGGGTGCCCCAGCGCGTCGACGGGTGCTCTGCACATGGGTCAAAGCCCGAACGCCCCTCCTCCATGTATACTAAGTAGAGATCAACTTACCAAGTGCGATGACTCATGCACATCACGGTAGGGGTCTAGTTGGGGTAGATACTGTATACTCCTCCTACTTGGCTCGCTAGATAGCCGAGCCCTAGCTTTAGGTGTCAGACTACGATCTCAAACTCGTATCTGAAACTTAGTCCCGGCTTCTAGCACTATTGATCCACTACTCTAATTAAAGTCCAAGAATGACAGCTAGAAAATAAGCCGTCGCTTCAATCCTGGAAGGCCATGTTCGGTTTCCTGTGAAATTATACATCTCGTCCATAATTACTCAGGTGCGTCATCTCCCATGACTGATGTGAATGAGATTAAAAGTGCCTGGGGGAGAAGAGATTGTATACAAAGTTCGAGGCCAAGCAGTGTCACATTCTAAGCTCTAACCCATCCGATGTATAATATCATACTTGGTCCACTTGCGAAAGCCTTTCACTTATAAATCAACAAACCAGATTTTACTCCTAGGCGGGATCATGAATAATTTGGACAGAACATTTATTACCTAGGCATGCGTTCAGGATTCGCCCCGTAATTTTGGTTTCTTTAGACTAGCAGGAAAAACAATGGCAATTTATAAAAGCAGTCATGCCACTATTAATAATGCTTCGCGGTTATTGTTATAAAAACACACTTGCAACCATTTAGCTCAAGATTTATATAGCAAACCTAGTATACACATAAATAACTTTTAATAAATATTTAAATATTTAATTTTATAAAACATGTTTAATGCTTTAAAACTTTATATTCACTAATTAAAAGTTTTTTAAAAAGAAATTTAACAATTATTTAATATAACATTAATAAGATCTTTTTAATTTACTTGTAAAAAAGTAAACTTTAAGCATACGCTACGATCCGCCTTAATTTCAGTCCTTTTATTCCATTATAAAGATCTTTAACTTGTGCGTTTCGTACTAAACTCCATACCATTCGAAGATCTTAAAGTATGCTCATACTCATGAAACTTTGCAATATCGCCGATTAGTGTCGTATTATACAGCAATAATAAATCATGTTATAGCCACAAACCTTGTCTTCATAAAATGTATTATATGTAGCCTTGTAGTTTCCAATAAGCTGAGATAACAAATAATACTAAATGCATAACCTCCAAGTGCACCATCCTCTTATAAATTCGTACGGATAATTAATCGGCGAGATTAATAGGCACCTACTTAGTTGTTTGAATACTAGTTTAAACTGCTGCCAAGTTTGTCGAATATTGGGTAAGCTCAAGTTTCTCACTATTTTACAAGGGACTCATTTGGTAAAGTTTCACTTACAAAGTACCGATGATTATTTCCCGCATAGTTTACCATCTACTCTGGTGTAAGGGTATTTAGTGTTCCATGTCAAGTAACCGCGCTAGACAAGGCTGCTGGCCAGGGAGTTTTTCCGTGCAAGTAACTGTGGGTGGAATACCTTTTGCGTAGTGGCCATACGGTTAGCGTGCCAAGTATACCAGAACATGGAACATTTTACTCAACAGGCACCAAGTATGCACCACTGACGGCTTCGTAGCGCTTATTACCCGTAAATCTTTCATACCAGCTCCTAGAATTCTTCAGCGCTCTTAAATAAATAGGTGCATGTTGATTATTAAGTAAGCAGGTTGTAGAGTGACCAAAGAAGCATCCCCGGCATTACTTAAAAGAGCAACCCCGGGTATTTCAACTTGGCTAACCCTAACATGTTAAGCAAGCCCGCCCAGTTACATTCTTTACATCCAGAGATGTTTTCTGCGAGATTCAACCTTCACCATATGGATACCATGGAAAATAACGAGAAGATCACTGTATCTGGCTTTCAATCTAAGCATAATGTCTCTACCAAAGCCGACCTCCCCTCGTTTACAGAGGCAGAGATAGAAGCAGAAAATGATAGCATCGATATCGCCTGCGAGTACTCAGAAAAATACTATCGAAAACTATTGTGGAAAATCGACCTCTTCCTCTTACCCTTGATGTGGCTTTCATACGGAACACAGCAAGCTGATAAGAATTCCCTTAGCACACAGGCTGTTTTCGGCATCCGCGAAGACACCGGTCTCATTGGTGACCAATTCAATTGGCTGAGCACCGGATTCTATCTCTCATTTTTGGCCTTCGAGGCTCCAGGAAATTGGCTCATGCAGCGAGTACATACGGGCAGATTCCTTGGTGTTGTAATGATTCTATGGGGTGTTGTTGTTTTGGTCGTTGCTTTTGCTAAGAGCTTCACACATCTGATTATACTTCGCATAATCCAGGGTGCGCTCGAGTGCACCATCTCTCCGGCATTCTTATTGATCACCGGCGCGTGGTACAAGTCACGCGAACATGCATTTCGCTCTGTCATCTGGGCAACCTCGAACGGTGGTGTGAACATCATCACGGGTGTCATCTCCTACGCCATTGCAGAGCGGGCGCAGAAGAATCCAAACGGACTAGTTGCTGTGTGTCAATTTCGCTCTTCACTTCGTAAGGGTCCGCCATACCGTACTCTAGCACTGACACAGGCCAAATTACAGTGGAAAGGAATCTCCTTATTTCTCGGATCGCTTACCATAATCCTTGGCATTATCGTCTTCTTCATACTCGGTACACCCCGTGAGGTAAGATGGCTGACTAGGGACGAAAAACGAGCTGCTATATCCCGAGTTGTTGCGAATAAGACAGGTTCCGATAGAGAGCAACGATCTGAGTTCAAGTGGGATCAAGCCATACAGACTTTCAAAGACCCGCAGACTTATTTCTCCTTCTTCGTCACCATCATCAACGCTCTTCCCAGCTCTGCTAATACCGTTTTCGCTTATCTGATCTTTCAGTCATTCGGCTTTACACCTTTAGAAACACTTCTTAAGGGTACCGCACCGTCCTTCGCTGTAGGCATTGTCTGGTTTCTCCTTTGCGGCTGGCTTAGCTTAAGGAACCCTAATATTAGATGTAAGCGTTTTCTTTTTCATTTCCTATCTAGGAGAGTACTTCGTATCACAGGTTTCCATAGGCATTCGCTCACTTATTCCCAGTTTATTTAATGCTGTTCTCTCTCCTACCAGCATTCGCTGGGCTGATAGCCCTTGGACTTCTCCCTACTGATTCGTTGAAGTGGACGAGATGGGGATTATATATCATGCAGGCGACTGGCACTTTACCCGGACTTCGTAAGCCATTATTAACCTCATCCATGTTGGGATAGAAATAGATAAACCCCTACTGCTATAAGGGTAACTGATTAAAACTAGTTATATGGACCTTCGTTCCGTCCAACGTCGCAGGTCGCACAAAAAAGACCGTCATGACAACCGTACTCTTCGTGGCGTATAGCACCGGCGCGGCCATCGGTGGCCAGATTATACGCCCGGAAGATGCACCCAAATATATTCGGGGGCTTACAGTCTCCGGCATCCTCTACGGAGTAGACTTCCTCAGCATGCTATTATGGCGTACTTATTGTAAGTATCCGCTTTTACTTCCGGTGCGGTGTATATAGAGTTGCAGATAATAGATTGCCCTGCTAATTAGACTACTCTTTCTACTAAATATAGATATACTAGAGAACAGACGCCGCGTTAGGGTCATTCAAGAGATGGGTATCTCGCAGGAGGAGAGCGAGCGCCTTGGTAAAATAAATGCCGAGGCTGATATGACTGATCAAGAGAATGTACACTTCAAATACCAATTTTAGGTATCAGTCGTAGAGGCGTTAGTCGAAGCCCAGATACGAAAAGTAAAAGTGTTTAAAAGATATGTCGTTTGTCTTTGACAACACCTTCTCCAATTATTATTTAGGCGTATTGTAGTATCGAGAAGAGAACCTTAGCAATTGGTTACAGCCTACCTAGTCCCTTACGAGATATTCAGTATTAAGTCCTAAATTGAACCGGGGAGTCTTTGACAGGACTTAGAATCTTTATCGATCCACGGTATAAGTCTAGTACCACGGCAGGTTGTGACGGAGTTAAATCTTAGAAAATGCTGGTCAGGCCTAAACATACCACTAGGAGAACTAATACGCCTTAATATTAGATAATAAGACTTCTATTCTTATGCAACAATATTAAGTCAACATTGACATTATTACCGCCAGATAGGCAAGAACTCCCTGAACAGGGCTCCCATCATGATTCACAGGGATCCGCCTATTCATTAAATCGTCACACGGGGGCATACTAGATTGAATACAACTATCTAAAGAGCCTATCAGTATCATACCTAGAAATATATGGACTTATTGTAGTTCTTATCTCAAGGGTAAAATTAAATCCAGTTGAACATGCTGAAATGAGTGAAGTGTTTTAGGGAGCAACGGTTCTAGTTTTGGCTACACCAATTGCCGTGGAAAGCCGCTGATATTGAACATCCGCCTATTCTTACTGATCCCACGCAAGTCTAGCGCTATTGCGATCTTGGCTGCTTCACTGGGAATGGTTATATCGACGTAGATGTCTTCAAAAATACCACGTTCGCGCAAACTGTCGACTGGAATCTCTGTGCGTAGATCCCTCTCGCCATTAGCTGAATCCTCAACTACTAAGGCGACGGGACTGTGACACGAAGCGAAAAACGCGCCCAATGCCCTGATATCATGGCTAGGTTCACTGTCTTCAGAAAGGCGGCACCGAATACGCCCACGAATATGGATAGAAGCGCTTTGGGTTTGAAGCGGCCTGCCAACGGCTTCGAAATAGAAAGAGCTCGCGACTAGAGAACAGGCCACCTGACTGATTTTCTCCTGGACATCAGCGTGATTTTCCATCCAGCCGGCCACGTTGTTGGAAAGGGACTGGATCTTCCCGACATCGTCCATCGGCGGTGGCTCCTCGCCGAAGTCGGGATTGAGGCGGAACAAACGGTCTTTCCATTGGGGGTCGTTCAGTAACGGCTCGCTCCACATCATCCACCGCCGTTCCGAGTCCAGGTTCAATTGAATCTGGTAGCTAATCATGGTGAAGATGTTTTTGAGGAAAGGAGTCCTCCGGCGGCTCCTAGTTTTCCCTTCTGCAGCTAGCCTTTGCTCTTTGATCAATTTTGATGAGCCGTCTTCTTCAGTTTGGTGATGCTTGGGTAGACCCGTCCCGACTGACAGCACAAGGTCCGGGATAAGTCGCTGCCCCTGCGCATTTGCAAGCCTTCGCGCTTCTTCTATGGCTAAGTCGATTGGATTGTTGTGTAAAATCGCGCCGTCCATCATTTCCGGAAACACGTTAGATTCAGGACTCGGTGAACGTGGTTTGACAAAGGGCCGGAAGAAGCCCGGCGCTGCCGAGGTTGCACGAGCCCTATGAAAGTGAAAAGTCAGTAACATGAAGGGGGGAAGAGGTTTCGCTAGCGATAGCCTTACGCTTCCCAAACGCTAAGCTCATCCTCCCGCCTTGTTGGTCTATACCGCCCGTAATTAGGCTTAGACTTGCCACCGAAAGTAGCCGAACCGAACTCATCGCTCGTATTATAATTGGATATCACGAGTGGCTTCGTGCCAGCCTCCGAGACGGCTGCAACGGCCACCTTCAGGCGCTGGCAGCCGTTTTTCTGTCGGTTCCCGAAAAGGATGCTCTCTCCGAACGCAGATCGAAGCTCGTCTTCGATTGGCTTCGTCTCATATTTGCTTCTTTTTATGATGAGCTCCAGGTGACGTATGCCATGTAAGTCCTGACCCTTCCGTGGAGTGAAAGCTTTGGCAACGACGGCTTTGAAACGCCGGATACATTCCTCGATAGACCATAATTCGTGCCCAAATCCAAGTGATATGATGCCGCCCGTGCTAGCATGTGTAAGTACAACTGGCTTCTATTTGCCGTCATGCTCGCTTAGAAACATCGGACTTACCTCGTCCCCACGACAAGGTCGAAGAAGCGCTGCAGTGGGACACCTATCCGGCCTTCTAAGACCCGGAGAACAGAAAGTTCCACTATACCACGGACGCCACCCCTAACCAGATCGTCAGCTCTAGCCCGGAGATATACTTATCCAATGAGGATTCCTTACCCGTCCAGCACCAAGACCCTAAGACCAGATTGTGACGGTTGGACCGGAATGACTGTGGGCTGTCTAGTCAGTTGGTTGCCTAGTGCAGTATCGTGCATGGGGCATTGATCAACGATGACCCTCAAGTGGCCGTCGACTCGGCCAAAATCCTTTGCACACTCAAGACAAATGATGTGACCGCACGACAGCTCATGATCCGGTGGGTTGGATAGGCAGCAGAGGCAGATTGAGTTGCTGAATATGCCCGAGTCATCATTCAAGTTCTTATAGAATCCTCGCAGTGTTGAGCTGTGTGCAAGGACTCGTGCTTGTCGTGAATTGCCATTTTCATACCAGACGCTTTTCTGCATCTCTTCCATACGCCCTAGGATTTTATTCGGCCAGTTGAACGTAGCGGGATCAAAATCATGCGTAAACCTTCCAGCATATTCTTGGCTTGTCCATTTGGTTGAGGAACGATGCATATCGCCGTGGGTTTTCCTCTTCTGTTGGCAATCAAAGGCCCCTATCTTTGGAAACGTAGTGTACGGCTCGATGTGGAATTGGCAGGGAACCTCGAAGTCAAAGTATTTCATGATAGCTGCCTGGCATTGTTCCTTAAACGAGAGTCCGTCTCTCACGGGGCCAACGAGGCCGTCTTTATATCCCGGGCCGCGCAGCTGTACCGAGGAACCGGTTTCAGCTTTGAACCAATCGTCGGGTTGGCCTTGTTTTGACAGTAAGTAACCATTATAGTAGCGGCATTAACTGCATACAAACTCACCAAATAAACGCTTTCGCACGGCCTCTAGCATCAAACATGAAGCCACCATTTCAACTAGCTTGGTGAATAAAGCTTCAATCCTCCCCTCAAGATGAAGCCTCCGGCCTACTAGTCTCGCAAAGGCGTACAACTTATCCGCCATAGTTTTAGGGGGAGGTTGGTGTCTAAGAGACGCCTTCACATAATCGAATGGCTCCTCGAGAGTCTGTGAGAAGTGATCAAACGCCAGAGATATGTACATTCCGAACTCGTCAGCGTCGGGAAGTATCCTAGCTTCCTTCTTTTTCATAAATGATTTCGAACAGCAACTGCGAATAATGGAGTAAAGTTCATTGCGTTGCTGTTCCAGGAGCTTGTAACGGCTCTTGTCTGGGATCCGAATAACATGGACTTTAGAATAGTAGCACCGGAACAGCTCCTCCATATCCGAGATGCGAACTCTAGAAGACTCCCACTTTTTCACATATGCCTGAAATGTAATATTCTTTTGGATTTGCGAATTCATAGACTTGTAAAGGTTCTCCGTAGCTTCGAGTGTGTTCCACAACGCGTCTGGACTTGAATTCGGGCACTTATTGAGCGCAATAATGGCATGAGGTTTGCTAGGTAGGTTGACCGATTTTGAGCGATTGGCATCGGCCCAGGCAAGCAGCTTCTCAACCACGTCTTCCATTGTTCTATCATCAATGTTAATCACGATACTCATACTGGGGACCACGACTCAACTTCCAATAAGGTAGCGGGCGATGGCTTACTTTGGGTTATTCAACACAAACACGATCACATCGGAAAAGGCATAGAAAATCCGCGGATACATTTCGGCCACGGCGTATTGCCTTTTGCTGGTCTTCTCATAATCAGGGGCATCTCTCCTTGCCCATGCCAAAGCCCGTCTCGTACCATGAGGGATTAATCGGCGGAAGCGGTCCCCGAGGGGAGCGCTGCTAGTCCCTGGTACAGCCTTTCGCCGGATGGATAGGGGCT
>JAPUUL010000152.1:0-26630 GCA_029590625.1 Lasiodiplodia mahajangana | reverse complement strand
AATCTGCCGAAAGATGGTATTTGCCGCCTCTCCCCCACATCCTGGGACACTCACGAAATTCTACGCCTCATCGGCGGACTATTGTTATAAGATACCCGATAGTATGTCACTCCAGGAGGCAGTGCTCATGGAACCATTGGCTGTCGGGGTACATGCGGCCCGATTGGCAGGAGTTCATTTCGGACATAAAGTCGTCGTGTTTGGTGCTGGGACGGTTGGGCTATTCTGCGCCGCCGCGGCTAGGCACTTTGGGGCTAGAACCGTCCTCTCCGTCGATATTTTGGAGAACAAGTTGGAATTTGCGAAATCAGTCGTAGGGGTCGAGATTGGAAGGACGGCTATGCCGGTCGCTTCGCTCACGCCAGAAGAAAACGCGCGAGTGCTTATCGAAACCCACGAGCTGGGAGACGGCGCTGACATAGTAATCGACGCCTCAGGCGCAGAAGCGTCAGTCAATACGGGGATATTCGTGTTGCGATCCCGCGGCGTATATGTTCAAGTTGGCATGGGCAGACGGAGTGTCAGTATCCCCATTGCCGATATCTGCAACCGGGAAATTGTTGTCAAGGGCTCATTTCGATACGGCGCGGGAGACTTTGAGATGGCGATGGGTTTGGTGGCAAATGGCCTCATAGATTTGCGGCCCTTCATCACAAATGTATTTCCATTCGAACAAGCAACTGACGCTTGGAAAGCTACCGGTCGCGGTGAGGGTATCAAAAACCTTATTGAGGGGCCTAAGGACTGAGCGACGCAGTCGTAAGTAGCTGCCAGAGAAGAGTGTCCAAAGAAACTACAATTGAGTCAAACCAAACAATCCCCATCAGAAAACTTTCCATGCCTGGGGCCCTAGGTCTTTAGGTAGAGTCGATGAAACGGACAACGTCAGGTTACACAACAGTCATTAGGTAGTGTTTGACTACGATCTATCAACTGGTGAATGCGTAGGTGGTATACAGGATGTTTGTAGCGGGAATAAAGTTTATATTGTTGAAGTGTACCATTTCCTTTGGCAAAATATCGCATTACTAAGAGGATTGGTAGAGTAGAGTTTTTATTTTCATGACTCTCTAGATTGGTATTGAGGCGGAACTACTCAGCAAACACCAAGCTTTGCAGTCCTCACCAAACAAATATAGATTCCCTGCCCTCCAAAGTAGTGATATATGAATGGGTTTGGGTATACGTATGAATATATAACCACCCAAGGAGCCCCATATCGTTTCGAAGACTAAGTATCTTGTTGATTATTTCCTGGCGCGAGTGGCACATTCGCACCCCTCCAACCCCTTCTCACGTGCTTGCACGTCTATTAAAGCTTGAGATAATGGTTTAATAAGCCAAACGCACCAATCAAGCAACCCATATATTCGATGAGATAACTTAATAATAATGTGTTTCAATCCTGTTACTTATCCGTAATAACGGATGCCATAGAGTGATGTTAGCCATTAAACAACAATTCTATATTGTAACTACAAAACGGTCTCTTCTCCTTGAATTGTTTATCCAAATAATGGGGAATGCAAAAGCAACTCAATATCAAGCACATAATAGAAGTCCAGCAATAGTTACAATTAACACTATGCTGTTATTGCTGCCAGAGGCAGAAAGGACTATTTATTGTTCACTAGGTGGCTAAAGACTATGTTGATTAATGTCTGGTGAATATTGTTCAACAATGTGACTAAGTACCTAGATCTTGAGGTTTGTAGCCTCGCGTGAGTGTTGTGCTTCGTACACCGCTCCCTATTCAGCTATCGTCTATTCTTTAACTTGAAGCCTGTAAAGCTTATTAACGCCTTTACTACTGCTGTGCCCAGTGCCCCCTGGATTCACTATTGCTGCTCATTAACTATATTTAATCCATTCACTCGATGTACATACTATCATCCTATGTTCTATGCTTATTCAGCAGAACTATACATAATAATGGCCGTTGCCACAGTCTCTACCTCTACAACCACCTTTATAACGGCGTTGTCAGGACCCTTCTTACGTGTGGTGGGTAATAGACTCTTGTTGTTGGGCGAGGCCCCTAAATCCTCTCTGAATACTACCCTACCTATATACAGGAATGCCTTCTTCGTTCACCTCTTCTCATATTCCACGATCGATTCCTCTGGTGTGGCTGTGGTCACATCTCCTGACGCAGCCTTGTGGTAGGCGCTTACAACCACATTTAAAGCCACCCAATATATAGGCATTTTAAATATTGATGATAATATTATTCATTATGTTCAGGCTCATTAGAATTTACTAATTAAGCCTCTTGGGCTTCTTGTGTGAGCGCTTTAGAGTTTCATCTGAAGTTTTGTTGATCACCTGGGTGATATCCAACGTGCCACATTTTAAAGTTCTACTTTGATTCATCAACATTAAAGGGATACCTTCGCTGCCTAAATCATTCTCCCCCCAACATCCGTACCTTAACCCATCCTTCTCTAGAATTTATACCTCACCCCATCATTCTCATCCCACAAGATGAAGTATATACGTAATAATTCGGATCGCCTCGGCATGGCACTGAAAAGAGTAGAGGAGCTCAAACAAGAAATTACGAGACTCCGAAAGGACCAGGCCATTTCGAACATCCAGAAACACTGCATCCAACCTCGAACGCGGTCTTGCTCGGAAAAAAGCGCTCAAAGCCCGAGGGCCCATAATGTCACTGCCTGTCATTACGCCCAGGCAACGGCTGCATCACGGGGCAAATCGAAAACACAGCCACCAAGTCCCAAGATCAGCAAGAGAAAAATGCCTCGTGTTGTTGTGGAACATCCTTTCTGGAAAGATTTGAAAGATTTCTACAGCTACAAGGACGGAATACCTCTTCTAATACACAGTTCACGCGCCGAAGATGGGTATATGCGGCAAACGAAGGCTTCCGCCGCACGTGAAGCGGAAATCCGGCAGGAAAACGCGGACAGAGAACTCGCGCGGGCCATGAAACGGAATGGGGAGCTCAAAAGTCCATCAAATTGGCCTGAAAATTCGGATGACGACGCGGATATCCGTTGGCGGCAATATCCTTCCAAGCCCCCCACCACTCCCCCCTCAGACATGGAACAAGAAGATGAGCAGGACACCAGTCTCGAAGAACGATCACGTCTGCATGAAAACTTATATTTCCGGGGGTACCGAGTCTTCATCGATAGTAAGACTGGTTTCCGTTGTCTCCAACGAGCGCTCGAAATTGCCCAAGAAGCAATATACACCGTTGGAGAGAGCGGCGTTGAGAACTGGCGTCGGTTCAGGGGTGGGCCACATGAGGTAGCGCTTGGAAGAGACGAGCTAATGACATGGCTCGGGGAATTCCCACACGAATCGATTGGTATCAATGGGGAATCGTCGTATACGGTATACAACTCACTGCTAGGTGTGGTGCCCTTACGAAATGCTGTGTGTCACCCCTGCGGAAGTTTATTTAGCGAGGCGGAGCGTATAGACAGATTGGTCAGACTCAGCCAGGTTAGTTCACTGGAATCATTTATTTGCTTTCTTGGGCAGGTTTTGGGCCTCATTGCTACTGCATACTCCCGAAACATGAGCTTAACCCCTTCCGTATCTGGCAATTACTGACTCCAGCGTGTTGAATAGGCTCTAGCCGTCGTATTGGGCGATGAAGAAAGGGCATTCGAAGTAAGAAAACTTCGAGATGACCTACGGGATGCGGAAAACCAGTCGGCGCAAGATCTTCTAGACCTCTACTATATGAGTGCCTTGCCATATAGTCTAGACATAGAATGCGCAACCCATCACATCAAGATATTCACAAACCTGAGCCGGCGGTATTCGTGGGGTCCTGGCCCCGATAATGAGAACGAGATGCGAATACTTGATGTTGCGCGGGTTTGGGCGCTCACAAAAGAAATAAATTTGGATGAAACTACAGTTGGATATTAGTTGAAAGTTAATACCCTGGCGGCGATTAACGGGATTGTTTTGTCTTTACTACACATAATATCTTCAGATCAGCGAATAAAAGCTTAATCATACCCTAAACCATGCTAATGTACGACTACAATACGAACATGAACATGGCAGAAAGCTAAAGTATAGCTCATAGTATTAATCCGCTGGAAGTCTTCCCAAAACGGGGAGGGCAGGCAAGCTTGTCTAATAGTTTACAACCGACGCACTTGTAAATTTTATATAACATATATCATCATACTGTATGTCGTATAGTCGTGAATTTCTCCCAGTCTTGTAATTTTCACTATACTGCCACCTCCTTAGCTTCGCGTTATTCCACGCCTCCTCGCTTTGTCCAAAAAAATGAACTTGGACTTCGCATAGTCGCATATATGCCTTAGGACAATGACTGAGGAGTTGGTTGACAAGGCGCGGGCTACTACATAGGATTCGTAACCCAATAGTCCTTTCAAATCACATTGAATCTGCAATAGTTCCTTTATAATGGCTATTGTTTACTGATCTTAATAAATACGTATTTCTGAAACTAGGAAGCTATTATGTATTTATTAATTCATGGCATGTTTAGCCCACATTACATTCACTTAATATACTATTGTTGTAGCAGTCTATTAAAACAGTTATATTACTATTCACTATGTTTAGCATGCCTAACATTTACTATTTAATCCTACTTAGTCTCCTGCTTAACTGTTTAAAGGCTTTCAGTGATCATCAAGTTTAATTTTCTAGACTTTAAAGTTCCACACTCAGTCTTCTCTATAAACATTGACGCAGTCAAACTCTCTCCCTCAACATTAACATCCTTCCTACATTTATACTTCGTATCAATACCTTCAAACCTGTATACGCGGTGTTACAACTACCACGGTTCACCATGAAGTATATAAGTCGAGTTTCGGATCGTCTTGGCGAAGCGTACAAGAGAATAGAAGAGTTGGAGCTAGAGAACGCTAGGCTCCGAAAAGCACTTGCCTTATCACAGATCGACTACCCAAACAAGAAGTCACGACCGTCGTCTTGCTCTACAAAGAGCCCCGAAACCCTAACTTCAGCCTCTAAACATCGCTACGCCCAGCCAACAGAGGCCTCGCGCAACAGAGAGAAATCACCGCAGCAAACCCCTAAAGGGATTAGGCTTCAGCCTCCCATCGTCTTTGTTGCGGATTCCCCCCATGAGGATGGCTATAGGTACAAGGATGGAGTGCCTAGGGAAGTATACACTCGGGGCCACGGGCGCGATTATATGAACGGAACAAGGGCTTCAGAGCGGCGCGGAATGGAGGCTTTTTTGGAAAGATGGGCAAAACGACGGGAGCGTGAGGAAGCAGCACGGAAGCGACAGCGCCTGCGGAGCCCACCAACATCGCCAGATTACCCTTACTCAGCGGCGGACGATGAGTATAACGAACCGTTTCCCCAAGATTTCCCTCCCACACCCCTAGAATCAAACAGTGGGATCGAAGATAAGCAAGACAAGGATCTTGAAATAAGATCGCGTTTGCGGGATAACCTACGGTTCAATGGAGAAGTCACAATAAATAACGAAAGTGGCTTCGGCTACCTCCGCAGGGCGTTTTTACTCGCTCAGGAAGCGGTACATGCTGTTGGTGAGACTGGCGCACCGGGCTGGCGCAGGTTCAGGGGTGGCCCGCATGTGGTACGGCTCGGTAGAGACGAGTTAATGAGTTGGTTAGTCCCCTGAATTCTTTTATTCTCGCTTTTTTTTNGGGCATATCTATAAGCCATACGTTCGCGTGGGCGAATATTTTGGGCACGACTGCTCCTACAAGCTCCCAAGCCCTAATCAATACTTTACTATCAATAGACATTATTAACTTTAACATGATGACAGGCTAGGATATTGCGGAAGTCAACACCTTGCCCGCAATGGGTATTCATCATCTACCGTATACTCTAGGCTGCTAGACGTGGTGCCACTACGAAATGCCGTTAGCCACCCGTCCGAGGATACTTTCGAAGACCCGGAGCAGGTAGATCATCTGGTTAGTTTAAGCCAGGCTCTCGCTGTCGTGCTAGGAGACGAAGACCGCGCGTTCCAACTGCGGAAGATTCGCGATGACCTGCGCGATGAAGCAAACAGGTCGTTACAAGACGTCCTAGACCTATGGGAGATGAGCTTCCAACCCTACCATCCAGGAATCGAGTGTCAATACCATCATATCAAGTTGTTCGAGGCTGCTCTAAGACACTATAGCTGCCACGGCAAGCCCATTATGGAGGAGGACAGAAGAATTCTCGATATAGCTCGGAGATGGAAGGGCACGGACAATAGCACTCGATGATTTAGGCATGATGAAGCTTTGGGAGAGGTCTTTGGCATAAGAGTGGTCGTTAATATACTAAACAAATTTGAACTACATCACAACCTGCAAGGCTGTAATAGCGGGCGTGAAGATAGTAGCCAAGCGATGATGTGGCTAATAATGTGACCGTCGTATCTTCAAGTTTGAATATGAATATATAATACCGTAACTAACATTCTTATAACACATCTATGTTTATTCTTATGGCGCATATATACTTATTATTACAACAGTTGTGTAATTATTCTTATACTACCCGCATATATATATTCGTACCGCACCCTAGATATACGTAGGTACACCGGGACAAATAGGTGTTTGATAAAGTGTGGACTAATACAAAGAATGCATTCGTAACCTTATAGTCCCTTCGAAATGGTATTGGATATGTGATAATTTCTTCGGAATGGTTGTTAGTTATTAATCTTGATAGATTCACCCACGGCATAGGCTAAGAAGTCTTCTACCAAAACGACTAACGCCAGCAAGGAGAGGAGTATTAAGGACAAGGAAGGAGATTAGAAGGAAAAGGGTAGCAAGGTGTCGTCTTGAATAGACTGGTGCTAAGAATGTTGCATTATGTACACTGGGTGTGGTTGCAAGCTTATGGAGTATATAAAACCTTCCACTCCCCCCCTGTCATCTGATTTTGAGTAGGAAAAACAGTTAATATGGCGGCCAGTCCGTCCCGGAGCACGAATACAGCTCTATTTTATGGGTCTCTAAACTTAAATCTTGAAGTCATTGTCTCCTAGGTAACTGCTTACTCAGCACTGGAATCCCAACCTTATTACTAAGCTATGATTGGAGGCTTAGGTAATTCCAAGGGATGTGGCTGTTACCAAGTCACCGATGACATAGTAATGAATGAGGAGTCGATGGTATGACAAGTCTATGGTGCCACGTGCTATTAGGGATATCTAGCTATGACAGCCTAAGCTAAATTCAAACTTCCTCCACGTGCCTAGATGACCGTTCCCCTGATAAAAAAGCAATACAGAAACAGGATTCTCGCCAACAAGATAGCGTTGCAGCCGCGGATCCAGCTCTGCGCTTGTATTACTACCGTAAGTATGCGTGCGTATATAGATATAGAAGCCGACGCATATTAGCTCTCTTGAACGCCCAATCGCGGGGGACGAAAAGTACCACGTCACACCACTTCCAAGGCGCTAATCGGTATTTTCCCGAACCAGGGCAGAAGCCCGTGCGGTAATAAGCGTTAACGAGCTGTCGGCGAAAAGTATTTACACCAGCCGTTTCGATTAGCCGGCAGCAATTTCCCGAGCCGTCAAAGTCCCGGAGGTAGTGAGGTGACCCCATGATCGACACCGGGAATCATGGGTGGGGGGCTCATCGCTTCGCTCGATATTTATTGAGCAGCGGGACCTCGGTCTCGGATATCGCGTCGCTAGGTTTCAGAAGTAGATACGCGGACATCTAATCTAATCTAATCTTATCTCGGATCGCTTTAAGATGGTAAGTGATTTATCTCGCTTGCGGTCCGATCCGATCGAGATCGTTGACGATCATCTAGGCTCACACAAGGTCGCCCGTGGCACTCAACATCATCGTCGTCGGTGCCGGGCTCAGTGGCATAGCAGCAGCCATCTCAAGCGCATTGGCCGGTCATAATGTGACTATATTCGAGTCCGCCAAGGAGCTCCAAGAGGCACGTTCGCCTGCCACGGTTCGCCGAGATGCATGCTGACATGACGGCTTTACAGTTCGGTGCAGGCTTGCAGATAACTCCGAACTGCTCGCGTTTACTACAAAGGTGGGGGTTGCCGGATAGTTTCTGGGAAACCATTGCGGAGCCGAGCTATCTTGCCGTCCATCGTTATTCCGACGGGAAGCTGCTAGCGCTTGACGAGGATTTCAACAAGAAGATGCGCTCGAGATATGGGTCGCCTTTTGCCGGGGTCCATCGGGTAGACTTACATCTAGCGCTCGCCAAGCGGGCCGAGGAATTAGGCGTTAAGCTAGTGCTGGGGCAAAGGGTCGTCAATATCGACTTCTCAATCCCTTCGATTGAAACGGCTGAAGGAGTTAAGGAAACGGCTGATTTGATCGTCGCCGCGGATGGGATCTGGTCAACATGCCGGAACCTCACCCTTGATATCAAAGACTTCCCTCGACCTACTGGTGATCTCGCCTATCGGATTGTCCTCACTCTTGATGAAATTGACGATCCCGAGTTGCGAGACATGGTACAAAAGCCATCGACGAATTTTTGGATCGGCCCAAGGTCTCATGTAGTGGCTTACTCGTTACGCGGCGGCACTATGTATAACATCGTTCTACTCGTTCCCGATGATTTACCGGAAGGCGTTAGACGACAGCCTGGCTCTGTCGAACAGATGAGAGCCTTGTTCGAGGGATGGGACCCAATATTGAGTCGATTCCTGAAACTCGTGAAGTCGGTTTCTAAGTGGAAGCTGGTGCATCGTAAGTTCGATACACCTTGATAGCGGGCTTGATTGTCATACGACTCACTGGGCCTCAGGTCGGGAACTTCCCTCATGGGTCAATGATAAATCAAACTGCGTGTTTGTGTAAGTCCCCCATTATCTTCTTGTGTTTAATTAGTATACTGATACACTAGTAGAGGAGATTCATGCCACCCGATGCTTCCCTATCTAGCCCAGGGCGCAAACTCTGCAATAGAGGACGGCGCGGTTCTAGGCTTGCTATTGGGATCGATTCAATCCCGTGACAATCTACCAAAGGCCCTTCGCATGTACCAAGAGTTGCGGAAAGCCCGTGGTGACGCGATTGTGGAGGAAACTTTCAAGCAGGTATGAAAGATATGAATCAATCCAAACGCCCCGGGGAATTCTCACTTATCTGACGGTGTCTCCCTAGCGGGATTCGTTCCATATGCGCAATGGCCCCGAGCAAGAGGCTCGAGACGAGTTGTTTCTTTCGCAGCTTGGGAAAGAGGTAAAGGGGCCATTCCCTAGTCGCTGGAGTTGCCCCCAGGTTCAACCGTGGCTGTACAGCTATGATGCGTATGAGGAGGTGAAAGAGGCGGCTTCGAAAGACCCATTCGAATAGGAAATCGGATGCTACACTTAAACAGTGAAGCGGAGCGAGCCAACCAACACATCGCCTGCGATCTAGAGACCTGAACACCTTCACTTAGTTCTAGAGTAATAAGTTGTTGTTTGGACCACGTTGAGAGACATAAATCAGCAGTCTCGGTTAAAGTTCTCTTCACTAACTAGATATCCCGGTAACATTAATCACATAAGCCAAGGCCTGCGGAAATGACTTTAAATCAATACTTTTACCGAAACTTTGTGAGATTACGGTTGCATAGATACCTTTAGGTAGTCGAGGGTACTATGCATCGGTACAACAGTGTGGATCCATGTTAACTACTGATCTGGCTGGTTTCTAACTACTCAAGTAAGTACTAAGTACCTAGGTAGGGTAGTGCCGCACCGGTTACTCGGTAACGGCTCCACTACCTATTAAGGTTACCTAGTATAAAGCTACTTAGGATGTATAGGTATATAGCAGAAGGGACTTGGGACTTATTAAACCCACGCAGCACCAAATCCTTTTCAAAGTAATCATTCAGAGACACAACGATTGCAAAAGACCTTAGGCTTACTCATTCGTCTTTTTATAGTACCGCTGAAGGCATCATATCAGTCCTAGTCCTAGTCCTACCTACACTGAACCATCCCAACAAGGCCAAAATGCGCTACCACGAAAGCTGCCGCTACCTCAAGACGAAACATTGGCAACCCCTATGGCGGAGGAATATCGCCGACCTAGACGCATTGAAGGACACCGCCAAGTCGCCCTGTACTTTCGTAGCGATAGATTTTGAGGGTCTTTGTACTAAAGACGACGAACCGCTCGGCATCACAGATATCGGCATTGCCGCCTTTCCTTCCCCGTCTGCTACTACGACACCAATACCAGACGCCTCTGGCCTTCGAAACCAAAGGTTGCAAACTTTCTTCGAGGAGAACTCTATCGAGTGTTATTGGATGCGACTCAAGGGGAAACGGTCCATCCTAGACGCAAGAGACAAGTGTCATTTTGCCCAACTTCGAGAGATTGAGCCTGCACAGACGGAGACAGAGCTAGTTGCTCTCCTCGAGTCGATCCAGCAGCGTTTCGACTCGCCTTTGGTTCTAGTGGGATTCGGTCTAGTCTTCGAGCTCACGACGATCTCAGCACACCTTAGCCAGGTTTTCCAGTTCTTCTCCTCATGGGTTGATTTGCAGGATATCGTCATGGAAATCTCCAATCCGAAGAAAACGCACGGTTTACGCAGTACGCTCCGTGCGTTCGGTTTCGTGCCGGGCGATATGGCGGTATCCGGCAGGAAATGCGCTCACAATCCTGCTAGTGATACTATCCGCGAGATAGCTGTCCTCGTTAACCTACTTCGACTACAGAAAGGCGCTACCTTGCAGGTTGAACCCCGAGCGAAACAAGAACAAAATGGAGTGCGAAGGTTTTGGCATGGTCGCGCTCCTAGCCCAAAAGAGCTATACCCTTTCACAGCTAGGGTATATATACGAGGGAAACTTCTGATTTCTATTCTCCCACATTGCAGTACGTTTTCCAAAGTCTTTGTTCCCCGTCTCGGATAAAATGTTATCCTATTCTTGTATACTCCCGGAACACCGTTTTGATAATCAGATTTTATACCAGAGGCGATGATTATTAACACCAACACGCGAACAGACCAGCTATTTAATATTTTCTCCGCCTATGACCCTATAGCAGTAGGGATATCTTCGCGTGGCAAATATGGCTGGGTATCTCTTCCAAGCCTAGACGGACTTAACTGCTTCATAAAGGATGTTCATGGAAAAGAGCTCAAAGGAGACACCTGGGACGTTATTTCAAAATATGATCCTTTGGTAATACCTATGACCTTAGACCAGTTCTCTGAGGCTAAACAGGCAGCCCAGAAAGCAGAACAAGGGAGAAAACAGCTCGAAAGACGCATAAATAGAGAAGCAGCTTCGGAAAAACAAAAAGATACTGCCTCAACCAATATAGAAACTCTTGTGAAAGACGAGCACTTACTGTTGTAAACTATTATTATATTCACAAGCACATACTTCTAGTCCTTGCATGGGCTATTGTGATGAATAATGACGGAAATGCTAGTTGATTGCCTTCTTGCCAGAAAACGCGTTGCACATCTCCTAGGCATTATAGTATCGGAGTTACGATTCTGATTATCCCACATTTAGGGTTGCTTATGCTGGGCTGTACTATTCTCAGTGTTGGGTCAAGTGCTGCTAGCATCTACGCAACAGCAAAATATCCATGCTTCTGTGCTCGCTGAACTGCCTGCTCTAGGTACGGCCTAAAGTCAGCCTCAGATATCGTCCCCGCGTTGAACAAGGCAACCAGCGTATCGAGGCGGCTGTTCTCAGCCGTCCTCTCCAGTGCCGTCCCACCAGCCAGCCACCGTGCTGGCTTAGCTTTCACGTCGGCTCCAGCACACAGCAATAGGTCTACAATGCCTGAGTACCCTAAATTGCCGCGGGATGTAGAGGTGTTATTCCTCCAGAGCTAGCACCTAGGTGGTGCGTTGACGTCTGCGCCTGAATGCATGAAAAAACTAGATGGCTTTGGAATTCCGGGTCTTAGCGGCTGCTTGGAAAGGGGCCCTACGAACTTGAACAAGGGCTTGTTAACGCTACGTATTAAGTACGAATGTGTTTGTAGGATACCTTTAATTTGCGTCCTTAATGGGTGCTCATCTAGAAATAGCAGTATTTCGTCGATTCGGCTTTTTAAAGGTCCTCAATCCACTTTATCTTCGGAACTAATAAATCCAGAGAAAAAACTAAAGAACAAATCTCAAGCTAATACTGTAAACTTCAAACAATCTAATTATCATCAAGATCAGCAGACTTTGGTTGAGACTGTGGTAACAGGGGACGGAGGCTCCACGCAAGCACAGTAGCATACTATGTTAGAAGCGAGAGACAAATTGAAGGAATCCAGAGATATAATGAAGATATCTACTGTATCACTGGACTTTATCCCGAGGCGCTTCAATTTGGATCAAGCCATCTACTTGCAGCACATTTGCTACGCCGTAGGTCACCCTACTACTTCCTGCCCTAGCTACCACCACTCACTCGATCCCTTTTTCTTAATTGGTTTGTCAAGTCACATACGCGGTCCTATTTTCAGATTCATTCTTACATTACGCACGCATATATTGTGACCATATGCACTATCGCGCTCTGCGCAGCCCTTCGTCTAAGGGTCCTGATAGTTCATGTGTCTTGTTTCGATATATTTGGCTACATCCTGGGTATATAATTTCCGTACTGTGAGCAAGCAAACTCCTCAATGCCCCTAATAAATTTCATTCCTAGTACCGTCGCTAGATATGCTTGGTGGTGATGATGAGGCCGCTATGGTGTGGTGAATGTTGTTCACATGTCCCATTTCAACATCTGTTTCGGGATCTTTACCGAACCACCTTTCAAAGTATTTTTCCAAATTCCCTTCTAGCTAATCATCGTTAGACTGAAAAGAAGAGGGTACAAAATCTTTCAATCACTTACTGTATTGAAACGCTTGAAAATAATCCAAGCGGCAAAGGTTAAGAGCGTAAATATAACCGCGAAGAGAAAATACCATCCAAGGCTTGGATTGTCTTTCAGGATGTCGACATTCATACCGAAGAGACTCTATAGTCCATGGTTATTCCTCACGTCTAACATCTCATATGGGTATAACCTACTGCGACGAATAGCAAGGGGAGGTAAGCGAACTAAAAAATGTTAGTTATATCGTGATATTTTGGTGGCTAGAGTATCCTAACAGTAACCCATGTAAGCCGTTTCAAGCTCCTGTTTGTGGTGGTTGACCTCTGTGCTTCTAGAATCGAAGTGAGGTTGAATTCCTGCGAATGTCAGTATCACAAATGCTCTAGTGTATCAGGCCATCACTTACTAATTGGATGATGCTTTGGGACCTTTCTAGAAGCATACGTAGTCCTTCCCCATGCGTCGCTAGGTTTTCTACCCTCCTTCTGCTGTCTTGTAAAGAGCTCCCAGCTAGCCTCCAAGGCCCCGGTTGCAAACTTCCACAGCTATCGAGAAGATTGGTCAAAGATCGAACAATATTCCCGTAGTTTTCGGCCATATGTTCTATCATCGTGGCGTCGGATATCAATCTTTGTAGCAATCGTGGGTTACCCCCACCGCTTAGCAGCACGTCCAGGCGCTAGAAAATTATTAACAGAATATAATCAATTTTGACAGGTGTATGGACATACCGAGCGTGATAATCGACGGCTAACCTGGGCATGATTTTCCCCAAAGGTACGACCAAGTTTGTCAATCAGGGGAATGACTAGGTCTCCCATGTCCTGAATTCGACCAACTGGGCAATCATCGACAGTAGAGAATGAATGCGTCAGCCGCCAGGAGTCCTCAATAGTGCCATTATGGGTATTGTCAGGGGACGATTGAAATTTCGTGATCCAACAAAAGCCCTCAAGTTGCTCAATATCATCATTACTTCCCGCTGTTAAGGCCTGTGGCACTGGCCATTCCCTGTTTGTGATGGCAGGACAAGATACCACAAACCAAGATTCGATGAACCCTACACACACATTAGCATACTTTGAATATATTGCTATTACTGGAGGTCTAGATATTGCAACTCACATTCGCCATACTCCAACTGCCCCCGGAGGCCGAGATTAGGCATTGGAGAAGGCTCTAATACCCACTCGCGCCGTTGGTCTTGGTCTACGATACGTCTCGACAACGGATGGACGTTGCGCTCCCGAATATATCTTCGCCACCATCGAGTGTCAAACGTAAAACGGGAGAGGCCTTCGAACGCACAACCATCAAGGACGTCACTACTAGCATATTAGTAAAGATTGAACAAGGGTCCCGGATCGGGGGCTTACTGGTTTTGGTTCAGAAGATCTCTACTTGGTGCGCCTGTCAAGTCGAAAGCGAACCTATCAATGTGCTCTGATGTAAGATCCAAGGAACGGGATGAATTGAGTACATCAACCGATAAGAACTTCCCAAATGTAAATCTGAGTCCCGTCGTAGGCTCTACTCGTAAAGCGCTGCGCCAATCTCTAGCTGATAGTAAGGGCGGGGGTTCCATTTTGGAGAGCAATAATTGAACAAGCTCCTTGTTTTGGACCTGGACGGCAAGGTCAAATGGCGTTGTCCCGGTATCGTCCTTAGCATCGGGCCGTGCTTCATTTTCAAGAAGAAGCCTCAAGATCGATGACGATTGTTGGTTTACTGCAAGATGAAGAGGTGTCCGCTGGTACATATCCCGAAGGTTGATATCAGAGCCATTTCTGATCAGAAATTCGACCACTTCGGGGAGTTGCTGTTCTGCGGCTACCGCTGCATGGAGCGAGCTACCGTAATACCCACCTTTATTAATATTCGCCCCATTTTCAACAAGAAATTTAACTGTTTCGAGGTTTCCTTTTCTTGCTGCTATGTGAAGGGGGTTATCCCGATACCAACCATTGTTAATATCTGCCCCACTTTGAACAAGAAATTTAATTACTTCAAGGTTTTCTCTCTTCACTGCCTCATGAAAGGGGGTGCTCCAAATTCCGTTAAGGTTAACATCCGCCCCATTTTCAACAAGAAATTTAACTAGATCAAGGTTTCCTTCACGTACTGCTATGAAAAGAGGACTGCTGTGAAGTCTGATTTTGTTAGGATCTGCCCTATTGTCAATAAGAAATTTTACCATTTCAAAGTTATTGTTTTGCGTCGCAAGGATAAGGGCCTGACCCTCATGGCCATCAATGTCCACCCCATTGCTAACGAAAAATTTGACGCTCTGCAAGTCATTGTCCTGTATTGCATTGAGGAAGCGTTCCATTTACTTAAGCAAGTGACGATGCAGGTGGTTTTCAGATGTTGAGATCGGTAGGCAGGATGGGGTGTAGGTGACTGTTACTACATCTATTTACATAGTAACAAAATCTTATGATTGTTAGACCTTGAAATTCACGGAAGACAGGTCCCCGGGACAAATAACTATATGGTACAAAATGAAGGTACGAAGAAGTAAGAAGGAAAAGAGGTTGAAAGAGTCCTGTGGGCAGAGCCAAAAGTGTGGTATGGAGGGGTTAGGCGGCGGCCACGGGCAGAATACTAGGTCGCCTGACAAGCAGGAGAAGTGCAGGATGTGGCTTTTAGTAGATAGAGAGAGCCACAACACCAGCCACCATATTGTAACGCTATTTAAACACACTGCAACCTAAACGGAGAATGGCAAAAGCTCCTTACGAAGACACCAGCTGGCCGCAGGGACCGGCCTCCTGCTCTGCCCGTCATGGCGTCCGATCTTCAGTACACCTATGATTCCCTTCCAGATCGGACAATCCGCCTGCTCCGATTGAGGCCAGGGCCGCCAGGGTCTCCTTTCATTGGTTCCTTGGACAGGATATCTCTGGACGACTCCAGCGTGGAATATAAAGCTTTGTCCTAAGTGTGGGGATATGAATTCCCATAGTCTATACTGTGGATAGATAGTGTCGATGGCAAGCATCTTTAGATCGGCCCCAATCTAGCGGCGGCACTTAGACAACTTCGGCAAAACCAACTATCCTGCTGCGACCTTAGCTGTGACTGTCGAGAAAATCTCACCGGGGCCCCTGGGCAGATCATGGGCAGTTTACTTCTCAAACATACCTTTTGGTTGATGCTGTCTGTATTGACCAGAAAAATATGGAGGAACGCAGTCAGCAAGTCTCGATGATGCCTGAAATCTACACGAAAGCCTCAATTATTATCGCCTGGTTCGGGGAAGAAGATGAATACACCGTTCCAGAAATTAGACTGCTCTATGGACTATTCAATCTCCGGGACTGGCCGTCGGATGATAAAATGTCCGCGATCAGCCATTTGTCCCACAAGAGAAATTTAAAGGTTTCTGGGTTGCACTAGGCCACTTCTTTACACGGCCATGGTGGGCGCGAATGTGGGTCGTACAAGAGATCGTCCTGGCGAGGAACGTAGTTCTTGTTTGTGGCCACTGGTGCGCGAGTTGGACTCGACTCTGCAAGGCGACACTGGTATTGATGGATAGCTCTACTGACGAACTTTCCAAAGCAAACGTCATCGCGGGAGAGTCTCGCCATTTATATACAGCCCTACGAGGTATTAGTCTCCTCCAATGCTTGAAAACCATCAAGGCTAGCACGGGGTCTGGTCACAATCCGAATGGGACCCGCTCACAAGAGGAGTGCCCTTTGTCTATCCTTTTGTTCATCGGGAGAAGGTATGGGGCCACCAACCCACACTCGACAAAGTCTACGGAATCCTAGGACTCCATCGGGGATTTGGGATCACCCCACAGCTAGAAGTGAGGTATCGCGGTATGACGGTGTGTGACCTTTATATGCTCGCCACGGAGCTGATATACAAGAAGAGGAGAAATCTTGAATTTCTTGGGTCCGTAGAGGCCAACCAATCTATCGACCGGATAAGAAGGTTTAATTTACCTTCCTGGGCACCTGAATTTACTCTTCCGGTCAATTACCTGCCAATATTCGGCGATGGACGCTATGCACCGAGGCGGACGGACAAGGTTGACGTTTCAAGAGAACGCTCAGAAACATTCGCCTTCACTGGAGGCTCCCAAAGCTGTTGCGAGTTTGACTTCAAGACGAAAACTATCACCGTCTTAGGCTTTCGAGTGGACACGATCCGAAGAATCGAATCAAGTTTCATGGATTTGAAAAACTCTAAGGCCGATCATGCCGTTAGGATGGCCCATACCGTGACGTATGGCAAACCCATTTGTCAACTTCCACCCGCCGGAGTTGAGGAGTCTAAACTTGAGAAAATATGGGATTATTTCTTGGGCCACGAGTGTAGTCAGGCTCGAACTTGGATTAATGCTAAAAGAATTGGCGTCGAAAGCAATTTCCCTCCACCCCTTGTGAATCTGCAGGCCTTCCAGACAACGGAGATGGGATTATGCGGTGCTACCGACGCGGCAATCCGTCCAAAGGACCGTATCCGTGGGCTGCTGGGACTCGGCGTGCCCTGCATCTTGCGTCAGCACAACGATTCGTGGCGCTTTGTAGGTTTGAGGTAAGTCCCTGACCTTGGGGCATTGTATTCTCGAGTCAGCTAATAAAGAATTAAAGTGGTATAGTGGATCTTGAGGTTATGCGCGGTTCCCTGATGGAGGGGCTAAAGACGGGCGCATTCACTCTCGAAAAATTCACGATTGGATGAGAATAAAAGAAGAATGCGCTTTGAAGAAGGAAAGGCTTCTTGTTGGAAGATCGGTCTCCTATTAGTCTAGCGAAAATGCCGTCAAACACAGCGCTTGTGCGTAGCATCTTAAACCGCAAAGGTAAAAGAAATGGTCATTCGTACATTTTCACACACGGATTACGTTACGCATGTAAGCAGGCCCATCCGGCCTGTCCACACGAAGGAAGACCAAATTAGGCCCATCGTGCTGAGAACCAAAAGTATCATACAGTTGGAACTCATCTAGCCGTTCTCTCTCCGCACCACTTCCTGGGGCACCCTCGCCCACCGCGCCAATCTTTCCAGGTGCGATTTTGAAATCGAAGAGCCACATGGTCTTCGTCAGCATAAGACCAATCTCTAAGTATGCCATAGACTTGCCGGCGCAGCTCCTAGAACCAAGAGAAAAGGGGAGGAACGCGGAGTTCATACGACACAAAGCTGCCTCGTCTTTGACAAGCCAACGATCCGGATCATATTCAAATGGCCTATGAAAGTAGTCTTCGTTGTGGTGAAGGGAGTATGAATTGACGCCGATCTGCGTCCCTGACGGGATTACATGCCCGTCAATGACGACTGTCTCGCTAGGCTCTCGCCACATGGTACCAGTGATGGGGGGTGACATCCGCAAGGCTTCGTCGATACAGGCACGGAGATACCGGCAACCGTTGAGCTGTTGGCCGCCTTTGATATCCTCGTAGCTCTTGAATGTATTTCGAATCTCCGTAGCTAGTCTCTTATAAACGGTAGAGTTACGTGACAGGTAGAAGAACAACGCGGTCATTGCGGTTGTGACGGTATCGCCCCCTAATCAGTCGATAAATTAGTATTCGCCATCGAGAGTAGCACATTAGAGGCCCCAAACATCACGCGAAACATACCTGCCGGAATGAAGAACAATGCCTCGGACAACAGCTCGCTCGTTCCGATTCCATCAGCCGTATTATCTAGATGACCGGCAACGGTTGAATAAAGGTCATGTTTGGCGTCTATAGGCTCAGAGAGGCGAGTTTTTATCATATGCTGCAGATTATTCATATACTTCCTCTTCGCCTTGTAGCCTAGAATTTCGATCACGCGGTCGATGCCCAGCGTTTTTAACAAGGGGTACCGCATAAAGCAGTTAAACCGGTAGGTCTCGACGGCGAGCCCTGGGATAATGTAATGGTTCGCTGAGTCCGCCTGCAAGTTGAGAGCAAAGCCAAAGGCCAGGAGCCCAACGATATCCATGCCAAGCCACTTACAGCGCTGCGTCATGTTTACGGGGCTAGAGTCTTGGGACGCGACTACGAGCTGCTGTATGAAGATATCGATTTGCCCCGCCATAGTCAGCTCGAAAGCACGCAGTGCCTTATCGTTGATGGCTTGCCCGATGATCTTACGTCTGTTTCTATGCTGGCGGCTATCGAGCATGCTGAAGAGGCTGGGCTTTCCGGAGGCAACAGTGAGCAAATAAACCCGCGACTTGTTGACCTTCTCGTTGTTATAGATATCTATATTAGTTAGAATGAACATCATCCGAATCCAATGGGGAAAATTACCTTGCAAAGCTGTAGCTGAATTGAAAATCAGCTTGTTGGGACCGTGCCGTAGGACAGGACCTAGCTCACATGAGTATCGGGGCAGAACATCTTTGTCTTCCTTCGACCCACCGTATTTCTTCAAATCTGAGTACGTCGCCAGATGAAGGGACATTTTTATCGCAAAGAAGCCAGCGTAAATATCCGACACCTTGGCTAGAAATGGACCGGGATAATCCTTCAAAGGGTGGAAAAAGAGGCGATAAATCGCCAAACAAGAAAACTTGGATCATTAGCTAGTATCGAATCAAGCAGCTCGTGGGTAAAAACGTGCATGGATGAAGCTGATAGCGGCAGTGCATCTTGCCAACAGGCTTATGATATCGGAGCTCATCGTGACGGTACACGTCTTCGTTTGTCGCTAACGTAGAGAGATGTAATTACCAAGTGCTTAAGACGTAAGACGGTAGTTTGGGTTATAATGGGATTGTAGAATTGGGTCGCGATAATCGAAGAAGCGAGGTAGATGAGGGGAAAGGAGGAGAGAGATGATATCACTACGTATGCAGATGCAGAAGAGTCAAAAGCCACCAGTTTCAAGGTGGGTAGCAGCACGCCAAACCGAGCTACATGCGCGAGATGTACTGATAGGCGCGTTCGATAAGTTTTCCAAGAAGGATCTCTGATCGCTCTCGTTCGACTCCAGCCAATCTCAGCCAATTTCTATCATCGCTGTTTTGGTTAAAACAGAACTAGCGGCGGCTTGCCTATCACTGATCAGTATATTAGACTTGGTGCATCCAATAGAAGCAGGACGATGCTGCAACCAGACCTACCCTCAAGTACGTGCCCCTCTTCAGTCGCATATTGGTGCCATATATCGATGCCGCGTGATTTCGATACTACATATACCCAAGGCATCGTGATCTTTGGCGTACTAGTTGCGGCGACGACATGCCTGAATAGAGAGCGAGCAATTCATGTTAGCTACACAAATTACTTGGGTCACTTGTTCATAGGTTACGCGTTTAGTAGTTTACAATGGTGAAATTCAGATAGTCAATCCCTAACTCCGAATACCCTACGACACATGGGTTTTACGAAAAGCAATTCAGATGGCTGCTGTCGGAGGCAGAATGATTAATCCACATCTGCCTTTGCACATTTGGTGCGACACCCCGATCCAGCTTTTGACCATATCTTCCTTCCTTCATTCATTCCTTGATCCATCCAGTCTTATCCCATTAGTTGCCNGCAGCATGGTGAGAGACCTGGGCCTCGACCTCGACCTCGACCTCGACCTGGCCCAATCCGCGAGGCACAAACACNGCCCTCCGTACCACTATGGCGCTGTTTGTATCCCCTCAGCTGCGAAATCCTTCTAGAAGAATGCGCGGTCGGACAGTTGCGTCGAGAATAGGAGCGACACTCATTCATGGCGGGGCAGGTGATAGATAAGAAGTAGGTTTGCTATGTATGTGTAGGTATAATATTCAATGCCAAGAACCGTTCACCATGCATCAATACATGCCTACTCTGATTATATACGTAGGATAGCGGTGGGCTCTGCCTTACATGATACATTTAAACACTCTCCCGAGGCTATGTTGTTAGTAGGTATACCTAATGCATTATTAGGATGCATCAAGTATCTCTTTGACAACTGCCTTGCAGTTCGCGAACTGATGCACGGAATAAATCCAGTTGTCATGACCTCCGCTTCAAGCAAGGAAGCAAGCACTTTGCTACTATTAGATATAACTCGCAGATCCAAGCCAGGGCTAAGCATACTCTAAATAAATGCGCCGTTTATCCGTCTATGCTGCATATTCATTCCCTTTGCTTGCTCTTAGGCTCTTAAATCTATACAAGTCTCCTAGTTTGAGAATTTCTTTTCCCTTGTCAAGTATAAAACGCAAACCATAGACAGTGAGCTCGCCGGCGCTGTGTCGTCGTGTCGCGTCGCATCTTAATTCATATCATGCTCATTTTTATATTAGGTCTCGTCAATGACGACCCATCCAGTCGGAGCGTCGCACAGATTTACGCACAGTAGCACTTCGACGTATACTTTCGGCCCATACCGAATCATCTAGAAAGCTTCTAAGCTGCGTAGGTGTGACGTCGCCTCCATGTCGTTGACTACTTGGACTAGTATTTTCCTGGACATCAAAGTTATACGTCGAAGATTCTGGGCGAATCCCAGGTGCAGTGGGTGTGGCTCGGGGGCCGCTTAGAGGATGAGACTGCGTCGTGTCATATGTAGATATGTCAGCGCCCACGGCCCAGCTCCTGTGCTGTGGCCGTGTGTTATCGGATACTGCAAGGAAATCCGATGGTGTAGGTGTAGGTGGAACTGCCAATGTAGTGCGTTGCTGTGCCGCACGAGCGCGATCGTTCTCATCGTCAACGAAGATCTCAGGCACATCAAGCTGTGGAACCGCAGTCATGCGTCCAGATCGTTTCTTCTCCATGTGATGCCTAAATCGGCGAGAATAGTAACTACAAACTCAGTATTCGAACCCGTCCAGGGAGAAACATAATATGACTTACAGCGTATCGAAAAACCCTAGCACGGTTCTCCGGTTAACTTCTTCTTCGACGCGCTGAAGTCTGGCACGGCGTCGAAGGAATTCCTCTAACCTATTTACGGACGTCAGATGTGTTTAGCCACCATAGCGAATGTAGGAAATTAATTACCTTAGACTCTTACTGTCGTTAATGATATTATAATGTGCCATGATCATTAATACTGTTGTGAAAGAAATGCCTCGATTTGGATCCGCAGACACCATGATCTCTTCGTAGAATATATTGTAACGGCGGCGCCGTTCTCGGACTCCGTCGATGTCGATCGAGGCAAGCCGTTCGTTTAACTTTTTAATGTCTACGCCACCGAGATCACTTGCTGTGGCGATAGATGCATGTCGCCCTGGCCCCTGACTATTGCCTCGTACATCTTCGAGTATCCGACTGACTGAATCTTGGGGTTCGTATATTCGCATCTCGAAAACACCAGAGAGCTCTCCTAGTAGTCTGGGGAAAGCTTCTTTACTAATAAAGCCAGTGCCAGCCGGATCAACACTCCGCCAAGCTTCTTTAAATCTCCGGATCTCATCGCGGTCGATATGCGCCATACCGCTTGAGCGTTGGTACACATAGCTGAAACTCTCATAGATGAGCGAGATGAAAAGATTGACGAAGATATACATGCTGATGAGATTCCAGGCAATGAAGAGTGTTCTAGCCCATGATACATCACCGCAGTCGCTGTTGAAGAATTCGGTGCTTTGGACACAGAGCGGTGATCTGATCTGTGCATAATCTTCCATAATTTGATTCCAGCCCTCCCCAACGCTCATCCTGAAGAGAAGGATGAGGGCGTTGGGGACGGTCCTGAAATTGACGTAATTGTCCTCCGAGCTCCCGAAGCGTGTCAGGCTAAATGTCTGCGTTAGAGCAATGGCGAAGACAACGAAGAAGACTAGCCAGGTAGCGAGCAGATTGATAATTGTTGTCAAACTTGCGGCAGCTGTTTTGAAAAGTTGATCGAGGGCATCGTTCCGAGGAATAAGAAGTAGTACAATGCTAACTAGAAAGCCCTTGTGGAGCTGCACAGGGGCGTCTTGGCTTTTCTCTTTGATTAGCACTAGGGACGTGATGAATGCGCCGGAGACGGCCCCGAGTGAGAACACGTCCCAAGAACTTCTCCTAAACCGTGTCCAGCCGAGCCCAACAATACGAATAACAATGTTGGCAGTGTATATCAAGATGAAGAGCAGGAAGATGAGGTCCCTGGTGTTGGCCCACCATTCCGGCTCGGGATAATACTCGAGCAATAGCAATGCTAAATGGAGGACCAAAACCACAGTGATAGCAGTGTACCACTTGCCTCGCTTTTCAATGGCTCGTTTGTAGCACCATTTTTTCCATTTGTTTTTAGATTCATCGTATGAGCTCCTTGACGGCGAGATTTGACGCAGTAGCTTTCGAAGTTCGAGCCAGGTTCTTTGCTCAGTTGTTAGAAATGCAACTCCCGTTTGTTCAGTGTAATTGCGCATGAACACCGAAATAAACAAAGTCAGGACAAACACCGTCCCGAGGAGGTTGAAGACAACGAAAAATAACGCATTGCCACGAGACGCCATGTCTTGAGGTTGGAGACCTGGCCCAGTAATTGACTGAACAGCGAACGACACGTCAACCCACCCTTCCTGAGAAACAATCTGGAAAAGTATGAAGAGAGACGCTGCAAAATCATCGAAGCTGAAGAATGGGTTTTCGGCAACTCGTGGTGCAAGTAACGGCCAATCCGGGTTGGAAGGTGCGCTATTGTACTCGCCAAAACAGTCATTAAGGTGGGTGAGATCGCCATCATTGCAGCTAAGGAGCTGTCCGGAGAATAGATTTAGAGCGTATATAGCGAATGGAATCAAGAGAGACAACGAGACTAGGGCGGCCTAGGATACATATTAGCAGTGGTGTCGACTCATACTAGACCATGGACTTACACTGATAATCTTCCANCCCCGCGACTATGATGAGAGAATGGAAGGTATCCCGGGCGGTGTTGCTGATGTTTAGCAGTCTTAGAGCTCGGAGTGCCTTGAACGCGCCGACGACTCGAGAGACTGACCCGTCGTTAAAGAGCAAAGTGAGGACATTAATCCATAACGTGATCAAGACTACGGCGTCTATGAATCCCCACGAGCTTCGATAATACGCATTTGGGGTAAAAAATAAACCATCAGCGATAATTTTTATCACAGCCTCAACTGCGAACAACACGGCGAATGCTAAGTCGACCCAGACGAACCACGATATACGAGGATTGCCCTCCTTAAGATGATTATCTTCGAGATATAGCTTCTGAAAGAGTGGGGTAGTCACGCTGGCAATAACTACCATAGCGATAATAGCTGCATAGATGAATACCGAGAAGCTGTACCAGACGATTTTATTCGGTTCGACGCCGTCGAATCGCTCGCTTCCCCTCCCGGGACCAACTATACGTTGGCAGAGCCGCCGAATCGGGTTTCTAGGCGTGAAAATGTAGAGTGCGTCGTTGTAAGTTGGATGGCGTCTTAGGTATTCTCTCTGCGCTTTACGTCGCTCTAGAGTAGCAGACATCACCTGCCGTGCCATTTGTCGCGGATCTGTATCGTTGGGCCCATTGAACTGGATATTGGAGTAAAACGGGTTCGGCTCCTTTTCCCCCAGGCTCTTCTGAATTTTTCTGCCAATTGAAGACAAAAATCCAGTCCTCTTCTCGTTGCTAATAGTATTATGGGGAGGGGTCTCGCTGTCAGAAGCAGCTTGATGATGAAGAATATCCGAGGGGTCATCAAGAAACTCTCTAACCACAGCGTCTTTCAGAAGCATTTCCATTGTAGCCGGCCCATAGTCCAATGGATCTCGTCTCTGCCTTTGCTTTCCGAATGAAAATATTTCTGACAGAGCAACGTTGCTGCCAGCGGTACTGCCTAGTTCCTTGCGCTGAAGGAAGGCCTTAACTTGTTCCAGTCGNTTTTTCGTCCTCGGACACATCAAAGTTTTCTTGAATAACAGCAATAAACATATTAACAAGAATGAAGAAGGAAAGAATGAACCAGGCAATGAGGAATATGGCACCGTACCAGGCAGTGTTGAGTGAATCGGTGTATGATGTTACATCATACAGTATTGTTGTCCAGTTCTCACTGGAGAGAATCTGATACATGCCTAGGAACGAATTGAAAATATTGTAGAACGAGACATTGATGAGATTATCGTCGGCGTCACGTAGTGGTATCTCCCCCCGAAAAAGCTGAACGGCGAATATAGCCATGATGAATGTGATCAGAAAGACAAATATGATGAGATTACCGATACCTGCGGCATTCCCGAGAACTTTCAAAATCAAGTTTCTTGTTATTGGAATAGCTAGGACCACACGATACACACGGAGGATTTGAAATATTGTGAGCCAAGCGTATGTTTGGTGGCTGTTTCGAATGGGCGGTAAAAGAATGACTGTGTTTGCAACCGCAAGAAAGAGATCGATCAGATTGCGCTTGTTTCGGTGGAAAGACTTCCAATCGGCAACGATTCGAATCGCGATTTCGACATCGAGCAAAGCAGTAACGAGGAAAGTGGAAATATTAACGAAATTCTCGCGCTCCGATGACATGTTTGAGCTTTGCCAACCCTGGGCAAATATTCCATACGCAATGAGGAAAACCCAAAAAAAGGACGTCTTGTCATATATTCTTTGCAAGCTTGTGGCTCTTTGTAATTGTGGCTCGTGTAGATCCGGAAGTAGAGGCTCCTGATGAGCCGTAAATGCGCTCGCTCTACTCTCTTCCCGTATGACCTGGAAAGAAGAAGTAATTACGGCGATAAGTAAGTTAGTTAACCATAACATCATAATCATGATGCCAGCGCCAAAGAAGAGGGCCGAAGCTTGGAAGTCTGAATTCGTGGTGTAATACATGAGATCAGACCATGTGTTGGCACTCATGATAACAAATACCAGCTCCAAGGATTGGATGATATTATCGAAGCTAACCGTTTGGTTGAAAGGGCTGCCCTGCTCAAGGCAGATTGAGTGCTGAGGACAAATGAACCCTTTGGCATCTCCCGTCCCATTTACCAGGCGGTCTAGAGGGTTAGTCTCCAAGCCCGTATTAGTGATTCTAACCCACGGGACACGTTCGAGCGTCTCATTATGAATAAAGCCTCCACAGAACGTCATGTCATTTCTATAAGCCGCCGTGAAGTTATTGGGGTCCATAGGATCCAACCAGACACACTGGCGGCTTAGGCTCGACTTGAAGCTTTGTACGCCAACTATCGCAAACAATAACCAGAAGAAACCAATCAGAAAAGAAACACGAAGGAGTAACGGCGCTGCCTTTTTTAAACTGCGCAGGATAATCTATGTCACTAAAATCAGTGTGATACAACCTCAAAACGATTGCAATGACTTACAGCGGTACCGTTGGTGAGAGCAAGGAGTCGGATGATTCGCAGGCAACTAAGCATTCGAAATATATAGAGGTGATGCTTGGCTTCCAAGCCAGTGATGCTCAGGACAAATGCAATCCAGAAAGAAACGACGGCGAGGAAATCAAGCCGGTTGAAACCATGACGCAGAAATGCACGGCGAGCAAGATGCAGCCTCATTTGTTCTTCAACTGTCTCTGGCATGGCATGCATCATAGTAAATGATCGAGCAAAAGTTGATGGGCCATAAGCCTCCTGTCGCGGGACATTAACAGATTTATGGCGTTGGGGCCGGAAGACGGCGTTGTATTTGTCTGAAATGACATTACGAATGCCTCGTTTGCGATCGACGGTGCTATATTCGGTTGGGTTTAATATAAAGCCAGAAACCACAATACGCGCCATAATCTCAAGCGTGAATATGATGAAGAGAGCGAGGATTGCCCAATTGATTGCGGACGATGGGTCCCATAGTGGTTTTCGTCCATTCCCGGGCTCGTAAACGTTGTTTGCCGCCTCGACAGCGAGTAAGATGGCTTGCAGAACGATCAAAACAAGGAGGGTGGGTTCTAGATAGGGGTTGACCAAGATATCGC
>JAPUUL010000151.1:0-26643 GCA_029590625.1 Lasiodiplodia mahajangana | reverse complement strand
TTTCGGAGGGTTGGGTGGTGAGATGTTCGAGGGCGTAGGAGTAGGAGGCCAGCTTCAAATACCAGTACCGTAAGAAGATTTCACGAGAATCAGCAGGCATAGAGGCATGTGTTATGGATATGTCAAAATCAAACATTCAAACCAATATTTACACCTCTGCTGATTTGATGAGCAACTGGATACCCTAAGTATATTAGATGATGAGACGAGTCAGTTTGGCTATGTCTACGATGAGGGCATAGTTCCAATAGTACGTCATATCCATCGTAAGATGGCCATTTTTACTACAGTCGCTTCTAAAATGGTACGATTCAGAGACTTACCAATCGCCAAAGACTATAAACACTTCTGAAGGTGACAGTAACAACTGGAAGTTGCACGGAGGGGTCTTTGAGGCTACCTAAGACAACAATGACGCCCGATAAGTGAAAGGAAACAAAAGTCAATTAACTGATTAACATGTTCACCGACGCCTAGACGCCGCAGTATCTACCCGATTTCAACATTCAATTTCTAGAAAAGCCTTGTCTCCATGTCTCAAGTGTACCCAGATCCCCTAACGCCTAGTAACCAACTCGCCCTCCTTGTTATGCATAACCAGATGCTGCGATGTAATCAACTGAGCGAATTCCGCCTTCTTAGCATCCGCAAACCAGAACAGCGGGTTCATGCTGGGTAGCGCTTTGAGCTCGCTATTCATATCAATATAATCAGCAAAGTCCTTAATATGTAGGCGTAATTTTCCCCTGTGCTCTGTGACTTTCAGACCCTCGCCTTCTTTCGTGGTCATTGACGCGACTATGTTGCCCACGACTCTATCCACGGGCGTCACGTCGACGTACCCACTGACGGTAGAGAAGTCTGGCCTCTTTCCGAGTTTGCGAAGTATGAGGCCCAATTCCTTCTGTATTTCCTCTTTGATCGAGATATTTCTGATCGATGCCTCCTCATCACTCGCTATGGAGAGGGGCCGGTGGATGTGAACTTGTAGTCCAACGCTGCTCGCCACTTTGTGTAAGAACTTCTCACTAGCCCACTTGCTGGCAACGTAGCCATCGCTTCCGTCTGTTGGAGGGCTTGAACTGTCGTAGATATTGACGGCACCGGACGATATGAAGTGCAGAGACGCGCCGTTGGGGATACAAAGCTTGGCGAGTTCCTTGACGGCGTCGAAATTGACTGGCCGCAGCGCCTCGTAGCCATCCCAGAAAGAGCGGTTCGCGGCGCAATTCATAATTATGTCTACTTTCTCCGATAGCGCGGCGAATTCTGTGGGCGAGAGACCGAGTCGAGGTTGTGAGAGATCGGCAGGCATGAAACGAACCTTCGGGTTAATCTTGGAGAAAGCCGCATCGGAGAGGCTTTCTCTCCGGACGAGGCAGTTGACTTCGCCTATTTCTGGTATTTCGATAAGGCGGGCGAGGATATGTCGGCCGAGGTAACCGGTTGCGCCTGTCAAGATTACGGTAAGATTCTTCCCGGCCTTTGCATATCGAGATGACCGTTTCTGCACGAGACCATTCATGGACTCTGGTATACTAGTTTCTGCCTCCCAGTCTATAGCACGTTGCCCGGAAGAAGCCCTCACGATCCGCGCCATGCCTCCCAGCGTGCTTGAGTTCATCAGATCAATTAGTAGCGGAGACGCCTCTAGTTCGCGTTTGATCGCGGCCTTCAACTTGACGAGTAGAATCGAGTTACCACCGACGTCGAAGAAATTGGTTTCGGGTGTCAATTCCCGTATGCCATGGGGGATGATGTCCCGCCACAACTCTGCCACCTTCTTCTCTATGTCGGCAAGGTTCTCTTCTCGGCCTTTAGTATCCGGCAGGGGAAGTGCCTGGATGGCCTTGCGATCAAACTTGAAGTTACTGGTAACGGGAATGCTAGCTAGAGGAACAATGACGGTGGGCTGCATATACGGAGGCAATGGGAGCTTCGATTCGAGATGATGAATCATGGATTGGCGCCGATTTTCCGCGTAGTCTGGAGCGAACACAACATGGGCGGCTAGGAAGCGATCCTCTCCAGTGCCCCTCGCGGTCACGATGGCGTGCGAGAGCGCACCTTTCGCGGCCTCAATCAGGACAACTTCGATCTCTTGCAGCTCAACGCGGAACCCGCGAATCTTAACTTGAGAATCGCCCAGGATGCGGCCGTCTACGTACAATGCTCCGTCCTGGCGAAGTCGACCTCGGTCTCCAGTGCGATACCACGTCTGAGCGCTCTTTGCAACCAATGGGTGTATCTGATCTCCGGGGATGAACTTCTCTTTAGTTAGCTCACTTTGTCCTAAGTAGCCGGAAGCTACACCAGGGCCTCCGGTGACAATTTCCCCGGATGATTCGAAGGGCACAGGCCGGAGCTTCTCGTCGACAACGGCGACTGTGTAGTTTGGAATGATCCAGCCAGCTGGGACATGAGGCTCCAGATCAGGATCACTATGTTTCACTTCGCCCTTTGTGATAGCGAGTGAAGCCTCAGTAGGGCCGTAATTATTGAACAATCTCAGCCCAGGAATGTGTTGCGCTGCGAGACTGGCAAACTCGTGGATCAGCCCATTATGGAGGTGCTCTCCGCCACCAAAGGCGTATCCCCATGACTTGCATTTTGCTAAGTTCTCGGGCGCATATCTAAACCAGGTCTCGTACTCGGATGGGGTGGCGACAGTGTATGTTACACCCTGTTCTGCCATGATCTGTGTGATCGCTTGCGGGTCTCCCCTTTTGTCCGCGGGCACGACGAAGAGGCAACCACCGTCGGCCAGTGCAGCAAATATCTGATCGAGGGAGACATCGAAGTTGTAGATGGTCTGTTGCAGAACGACTGAGACCATTGAAGGTAGACCGACCATTCGCGAATAGCCTTCACATTGCGCTCGCAGGTTGCTATGGGTTAAGATGACTCCCTTGGGTTTCCCGGTCGTGCCGCTTGTAAACAGAATGACGGCACAAGACTCCGGCCTCGCTTGGTTTGGCAAAATGGGCGTTGCGGTCGAAGTTGGGACGTCTGATACTACTATTTGAAGTGCGTCGCTGGCACCGATCTGGCCGAATTTAGCGGTGGTGTGGTGATCCGTCAGGATGACCGTTGGTCTTGCTGCCTCTACAATACTGACGATACGAGCCATCGAATTGCGAAGGTCTAAGGGCAAATATGTGGCTCCAACCCGGAAAATGGCGAGCATCGAACAGATCCAATCCGTCGACGGGTTCTGGAAGACGCCGATAGGGGAACCTTCAGTGACGCCGGAATCGATGAGAGCGGAAGCGATTGAATTGATGCGCTCCTTCACCTGCCCGTACGTAAGATGGTTTCCCAGCCCGTCTTTTAGTGCGGGCTGGGTGCTGTGCTTATCTATCATCTGATCGATCCTATGAGATACGGTGATCGGCCATTCTAATCGCATAGATGGTCCTGTAGAGTTTCTGATTAGTGTCTTCAAGGGCCAGGTTTGAAAAAAAAAAAAATACACCGGAATTCTTACCTTTACCAGCTTCCAAAGCCGCTTCGATATCACTAGGAGCCCAGCACGGCAATTCACTAACTTCAAGGTCGACGCCGCTAGCAAATGATTCGAGCACAGTTACATAGGATCGGAGGAACACGTTGGTGCTGTGCTCTGAGTATAGTTTCTTCTGGAAGCGCAAGGAGAGTAAAGACTCGCCTGTTGGATTATCAGTGATGCCTAGTGTGAGATCGTAACCATTTCGCGCGTTCAGCCAATCTTCGTCGCTCAAGTTGCATCCACACCACTGCGCTCTGTCCCGGGCAATCTGGCGATAGTCCACGAAGAGTTGGAAAATTGGCGCCTCCGTATTTGTGCGTGGGATCTTGAGCTCATGCAGCAACACATTCCAAGGTACAAAGGAGTTCTCGAGAGCCTTGTATGCTTTATTGCGAGTGTCCTTGATGATATCGCTAATCTTCGCCCCAGCCTGGCTCCGGTCGAAACGCACGGGCAAGAGATTGAGGAAGAAGCCGAGGCTGCCCATGAACTTCTTCTCTATACGATTGGCGTCTGCGACTCCGAGGTAAAAGTCATTCTCCGAAGGAAGAAGACAGAATACGAGCGCCTGAAGAGCAGCAAGGTAGAGGTGGAACACTGTTTACACGCTGGAGTTAGTAATTACCGAAAGGAGTAAGATTTCAGTTCATGTTTCGGGAGCATGCAGGAGCAATGAGGCCGAAAATATGCCAAAAGGGGGAAATAATGACTCCAGGGAACTAACTGGTCGCCGAATTCTTTCGAGCAATATGCTTAAGCTTTGATACAAGACTCGGCTGGAGTGTGGCCTTCGCTTCGAATTGCTCAAAATGGTCGAGTAGCGGCCGTGTTGGAGACTTAGCAAACGGGAATAGAGGAATTGCCTTTGCGCGAGGATCAATCATCGGGCGGTAGTAATCCTCAATTGCCTTTTTCATAGCGCCCGCCTCGTAGGTTTCTCTCTGCCAGGAGGCGAAGGCGGGATATTGGCACTCGGGGCCCAGAGGGGGCAATGGCCGCCCACAGTAGGCTGCGTCAAGATCGACAAAGAGAACAGTGAAGCTGTAGCCATCCCAGGATATATGATGGCCACTAACCATAAAGTAGTGGACGTTCTCGTTTACTGTGAGAAGAACCATCCTTGCTGCCTCCCAGGAGTTGAGGTCCCAGACATAATCGTGCATCTTTCGGAGTTCCTCTCTCGCATCTGCTTCTGAGTCAAGTTTAACGTGCTCCAAGTGGATAGGTGATTCAGACAAGATGCCTTGCATGGGAGTACGCCTATTACCTTCTCCTGACCAGAAGAAGCGGGTTCTCAAGGCGTCATGACGTTGCGCGACCGTGCGGACGGCGTTTTCAAGACGAGTAACCTACATAACGATATAGAGTCAGCGATATTCGACCTTGTCAAATAATATCAAGGGTCTTCGTATAGTGTGGGGATAAATCTTAAAAGGGGTGAAGCGGCCCAAGTATACTGACCTGTAGCTTCCCGGTGAGTTTGAACATGACCGTCATGTTGAAGCTTCTCTTGTCTTCAAGATAGTCACTTAAGAACCAAAAGCGTGCTTGACCGTAAGACATTTCAGAAGACACTTCTTTAGCCGCTGGGGAAACCTTAGGTTTCTCAATGATTGTCTGGGCAACCACTGTCGGTTTCTCCGTCACTGGCGTTCTCGGTGGCGTGGACAGATGAGATGACGAGTCCTTCGGTGAACTCTGGGGGTCGGAAGAAGATCCACGAGAACTTGTTTCTACTTCTAGGACAGGTAATAGACGGTGAGGTACTTTTTGCGGCTCGGGAGGGGCACCCTTCGTGTTCATAAGCGCATTGAGGTCTACCACGGTTGCTGGTACGCGTTCCATTGCTTCAGTAAGAAGGTCTATGACGGAGCTACCACCAAGTATCTTTAGAACGGGTACGTCAACTTCAACCTCTTTTAGGAACCAGGAGCGGATTTCAACCGCCATGAGAGAGTCGATACCCTGTTCCACGAGAGATGCCTTCTCATTGATGGCTTCGTCCTCAGAAACCATCAGAGTGCGCCTGAGACGCGTAAGAAAACCCTCTGTTTTTGAGACAGTTAGTTTTTTTCCCGTTAATTAACATAGCAGAAAGATTTGCCTCTCTTACCTTTAATAATTGTGAAAGCTTCCTCTTTTGTCTTGGCATCGGCTAGCTGAACTCGTACAGGGACTGTCGAGCCTTTTCCACCAACATTATGTACGGCTTCCTGTTCCAAAATGAAATGATTGAACCTGATATCGTCGAAAAATTGTGCCTTAGAATCCCTCTCGGGGTAGAACGGCTCTAGTCCAGTTGTAATTTCTGAACTCTCCTTGCAACCTGGTCGACCAACAAGAATAGCCTCAGCAAACAGCTGGTGCAAGTCGCGCTCTGAAATATTCCTGTACCCAATTTTCTCAAAATAATCGCCGGTAAACTCTTCGGAGCGCTCGACGTAACCGATACCTATCAAGGAGCTAATAGCGATAGCAGACCCCGCGACACCCCGCTTCCGGCGCTGTTCCGCAAGCGCTACCATGAACATGTTGGCAGCGGTGTAGTTGCTCTGGCCACTGTTGCCAACAACTGAAGTGAGGGAAGACATGACGATGAAAAAATCAAGGGGAGCGTCGTAGAATAGCTCGTCTAGGAGCTGCGTGCCAGTAACCTTGGGGTCTAAGACTGTAGTAAGGTTCTCGAACGTCAGGCCGTCAAACATGGAGTCCCTCAATACCATAGCCCCCTGGGCTACGCCAGCAACCGGGGGCAGTGTTTTGGACATCTCTTCGTAACACGCATATAGAGACTCCCTCTTGGTAATATCGCTTCACGAATTGTTAGTAACGGCCGTATTACACCAGTAATTGCTTGGGAGGATACTTACAGGGATAAAACTTTGATTGTGGCGCCTACTTCCTCCATAGACTTGATGAATTCTGGGTGCACTTTCGGCGACCGACTAGCCAAGACAACATACCTTGCGCCATGTTCAACCATCCATTGACATAGCGATTGTCCTACCTGACCCGACATGCCGACTAGAAAATAGGTTTTTTCAGCTCGGAATATTACCCCCGAATCAATTTGTTGGATATTAGCTAGGACGGCGGTGTTCAAGCTCGAGCAGTCAACAACTGTGAGAGGCATTTCGAGTACTGAAAGGCCTGGAATGTCCTGAAGCTGGATCACCGGAACCTCTCCGAGGTTACTCCAGTTATCACTACCCGCAATGCACGCTGACTTGAAAGTTTCTAACAACTCGCTAGGCGAAAATCCAGACCGAATCTCTGTTGTCGTACCATAAAGGTTATGGGTGTCGTAGGTGGCGCATGATTTAGGGAGACATTCACCGATGAGTTGGCCAGCCTTTATCGAGTTGAGAGCTTGTGATAAATCGATAAATAAAGCGGTGGAGGCTGGCAAAGCTTTCTTGACTAGTCGCCGAGGAAGGTTATCTGGTATGTAAAGCCACCCTTTCGGTGTACAGCCTTTCACCGAAGTAGTGATGACGATTTCGATTGAGGATTGTTGAGCCTGCTGAGCTAAAGCTGTCCCGATCAAAGCACTGGGCTCATGAACAACGACTGCGCCTTTACTAGAAGTAAGTTGAAGAATACTGCTCGCGGTGACGCGAGCGGCAATAGCTGCTAGTAAACTAGCCGGATTGGCATCTTCGAGAGGAAGAGGCATAGTCCAATCCGCTAAGACCGTCGGCTGAGACTCCATTGAGTGTGATAGGGCAAGAAGCTTTTCTCCGGTGGCTCGGTCGGTGCCCGCGCAAAGCATGAACTTCCCGGAAGAGCCGATTCCGATGGCCTGTAGCATAAAATGCGAAATCTGAATGGTCCTTGCCTCAGCGAGCACCGGCAACGCGTCCGGGAGGCGCAGAGGTGAAGGGTGCTGGAGCTCGTAGGAGGAGCCTTCATTAACAAATAAGACAGGAGATTCTTGGGGATTGACTTTCCTCGTTACAGTGCGACGAGCGCTATTGTATCTCTCGTTCGCTTGTTCGCATTTGTAGAGACGAGGGATCAAACGAGCGCCACCCTCAAAACATACCTCTGGCTCAATAGACCAAAGCAAGTCTATTTCGCCTTGAGCTTCATATTCCCACTTTTTCAAGACTTCTAGGCGTAAAAGCTCTGTAGCAAAAAGCTGGGCAACCCTGTCCTCGTCGTCAAGTTTATCAAGATCTAGAATCTGTAGTGAAATGTTTGGATACTCGTGAACCATGGCCCTCCCAAGCCCAAGCATCATAGATGATAATGGCTCCTTTCCTCTTGCGCCTTGAGTCACCCAAAGAATCTTGCCAGCCTGACGCCAGAGTGTTTTCAGGGCGTCCAGCTTGGCCGGCGTGATGTCTTTGAATAGGGGCTCGTCAAGCTCTGTGAGCGACAGGACGGTGCTAGAGTATGGTAGTGTGTCTATGTCTAGACTTTCGAAGGAAGTTACCCTAACGACTTCATTGAATCGGGGAGCAAGAAGACCTGCGACTTGTTCTGCGATTCGGTGAGTTGTGAGTGCCTCACCACCCACAACGACAAGACGTGGGCTATCGGTCGGTGGAAGGGTATTTATCGTCCTCAGGGGTGACCGAAGCATGTTCACACGTTCGTCGACAGCCTGAGCCGCGAATACGGTCGAAACGTGCAGTTTATGCAGTAGCGGTGTGTTTGTGTCTACCCCTCCAAATCCGCATTTACGTAGCAAGGAGTCCCATTGGGACAAGGTCACGGTTGGGCCCCACGGCCGTCCTGTTTCTGTGCCTACCCACCAACCAGGCAAACTCCCCATGGGAAGCCCGACCCGCATAGTATCGTTGCTTGTAAGTTCGAGGGCAATCAGATACCCACCGGGTTTAAGCAGCTGGCGGGCGTGGGTCATCATCTCCTCTAGTTTATCCGTTGCATGCAGAACATTAGAGGCGAGGACGAGATCGTAGGATCCTTCGACGAAGCCCTGAGATGAGGGAGAACGCTCCATGTCGAATGTACTATATATCATGCGGTTCTCAAATTCTTTGAAACGCTCCTGGGCGGCTTCGAAGAATCCACTCGAGATGTCGGTATATGTATAACTTGAAAACATGTCGCCGAGATAAGACAGAATGGTTCTTGTAGACCCGCCCGTGCCCGCACCTGGAGTTATCTCTGTAAGCATCAAGATGAAAATGAGGAGTAGGGATATGTGCTATCGTACCAATCTCAAAAATTTTCATTTGTGGGTAGCGGTGGCCGACCTGAGCGGCCATGCGTGCCAAATGGCGATTTGCCATATCGAGACCCAGGCCCTGATCGTAGAACTCGAAGAGGCCTTCCATATGTTCAAGAATCCCAGTCCCCTTGCGAATGACCTCTGGAAGACTCTTCCCCACGGATTCGATAAGGCGTACGTCGACACGGTCCGCGTACCTAGGAGATTCCTTCATTAGCAACGTCCCGCCACGAGCAAATTCTTGTATCTACGTACTCATCCCAGATGGCTTTGATGTGCTCTTCCGTATCCAGCTGCCAAATTGAGCGAACGAAGGGATTCTTGTCAAGCTTCACACGATCGACGACGTGGCTAGCCCACTTGAGCAAATGCTGGTAATAAGGTAGAGTGTTCGCCTTCTCCTCGGGGGTGATGCTCTCGAGCAAGCGGCGCAGATAGTAAAACGAAACCCGTTCACCCTTGATGGCATTCTCCAAGGCTTCTGCGGTAAATCCGTCATCGATAACGGCGACGTCACCGCTAGGTCTGTCAATCCTATACTCAAGCTTCGAGAAGATAACGGCGTCGTCCTCAGGCCGAGCAGTCGTAAATGGCATCAATTCAAGTCCTTCAACTTGTATAAAGGTGTGGGAATTATCTTGGGAGAAGATGTTGATGTCCATCGTACTACGGGACTTTTTCATGCCCTTAGAAATGGCTTCCCACGGTAGATTCTGCTGTTTCCCAGTGCCTTCCGAGGTGAAGAAAGGGTTGATAATGATTGACTGGATCCCAGCGGGAATGTAGAGACCCCACATCATCCCATCTCCAGGGCAGCTGAAGGCCGCCGAAGAAGACTGAAAAGCTGTGTCTAGCATACCCGGGTGGATGAGAAATTGATCTTCCCACATAGAGCCCGACTGGTCCTCAATGGTGCCTTTAGCATGGCCTCTCTTACGTTTGATCGAGAGCATACCGCGGAAAGGTGGCGAATATTCGTACTCTAGTCTGCGAAATTGTTCGTAAAATCGGTCAACCTCTATTTCTGTCATATTGAAATCCTCAGGCTCAACAAAAGGAATCGTATCGACTTCTGGCTCTGCTAGCGTTATAGTTATCGTTCCCTCAGCGTTAACCCCCATAGGTGTTCCAGGTTCAGTAGGAGCGCCGGAATAACAAGTAAAGCTCGCCCTTATGTTGTCATTTTCTGAATAGATGACCTTAAGACTAAAGAGCGACTCAACAGATGAGTTCTCCTCATTGAAAGCGATGGCCCGACCGATGAAAAGGTCCTCGATTTTGATTAGGTTAATACTTGAATCACCAACAAGGGCCCTCGCAGCTTCAACCGCCATCGCCACAAAGCCAGATGCAGGGAATACAATACCGCCTTGGATTCTATGGCCTTTGAGCCATGGAATCTCCTTGGGGTTTAAGATGTTACGCCACTGGATCTCCTGAGAAGTTTCCCTGTCGACACAGCGTTTGCCCAGAAGTGGATGAGGCGGGTGATGCGAAACTAGTTGAGCCCCTCCAGCTCTGGAAATATTCCAAAATGACCTTGAATGATCGAATTCGTATTTGGGGAGATCTGCGATCATGTGACGCCCGTTTTGGTCGCCCGATACAGACTTCTCGAATCTTTCGAAGTTGACTGATCCTGCACCCAGATTCGACCAGATAAAACCAAGGGCGGCCGAAAACTCGGAAACATCATCTTTACCTCTAGAGAGGAATCCAGAGTACGGAATCCTGTCTCCTAGGGACTCTGTGAGGGTGTCCAGACACGGTCCCTTGAGCGCGGGGTGCGGTCCAAGCTCCAAAGCCAAGTCAAAAGGGCCGCTTTGAGCAACAGCGGCTGCAACGGCCGGCGCGAAAAGCACCGTGTTCGTCATGTTAGACACCCAGTACTTAGAGTCCAAATATTCCGGCGCCATGATATTTCCATCTAGAACGCTTGAGTACCACGCGGGTTTGTTTCCAGTACTAGCGCCCGCAGCGGCAGCCTCGCTGACAGCTTCCAGGGATGTGAGGTATGGTGTCGAACAGGGGATCATGTGCGATGAGTGATAAGCAGTATCTACCTTGAGCTGACGAACGAATTTTCCCTCATCCTTAAAAATCCCGACAGCCTCAGCTACAGCATCCTCGTCCCCCGAGAGCGTGATACTCGACGATGAATTTACGGCAGCGACTTGAATCCTACCACGAAAGTCTTCCAAGTCACAGAACTCAGAGCCATCCTCGAGCGACGTGCCGACAGCCATCATAGCGCCTTTTATCCCGCTTGGCGAACCGGCGAGCTTGGCGTAGAAGCCACGTAAGTAGGCAATCCGGATAGCGCCACACGCCGACAACAACCCAGCAGCATAGGCTGCTCCAATCTCGCCTATAACACGAGAAGCTGTTAGAAAAAGTCTTCAGATGAAAAACGAGCTTTTCCGTAAAGAGATAACATACCTGAGGAATGACCAATGACTGCTTCAAGTTTAATGCCTGCTACACTCAAAAGATCAACAAGGAGAATCTGCACAGCAGTGCAGAGAGGTTGCGACACGGCCGCCTCAGCAACCCGAGACGTCGCCGCATCTGCTAGCATCTGCTCTCTTAGTTTCCACTTCGGTCGAATGTTCATTGGTAGCGAGGCGAGAGCTACTTCGAGTTCTTCTAGCCTCTTTGCTATGAACGGTGAGGATTCGATTAATCCGGCGCCCATACGAGGCCACTGAGCACCCTGTCCCGTGAAAACGCCGAGGATACGTGGTGAAGAGACTCCAAAATGCTTCGTACTTAGCTCGCCGGCGTCTTCACTTTCAAGAATGGCGTCAATCTTCTGCGATGCATCTGTGGGAGTGGACGCAACGATGGCGGCGCGGAAGGAAAGAGTAGACCGTCTTTCTTGGAGGGTGTAGGCGAAGTCGCGTAGGGATACTTGAGGGTTATTCTTTAGATATTCAGAATAAGATGCCAGTAACGCCCGGAGTGACGTCTCGGTGGCAGCAGAGATAGTCAAGGGTGAATAGAGTGGACCGTGAGATGATGGCACGGAAGGAGGCTCATAGGCCTCGATAATAGCGTGGGCATTTGTGCCGCCGAATCCTATAAAGATTGCCTATGTCAGCCTGCTTTGGGGCAGAACTAAACCATAGTTATACTAGGCATTCATAATCTGAATTCAACTTACCGAAACTGTTGACGCTTGCTCTACGAGGCTGTCCCGGGAGAAGCTTGGGCCAAGATTTTAGAGAGGTAGGGACTTCCAAGTTGCTATAGAAAGGCGTGATCCTCGGGTTGAGCTCAGTGAAGTGCATGTTGGGAGGGATCAAACCGTGCTGGAGTGCTAGCGATGTTCCAATAAGACTCGCCAGCCCCGCGGTTCCCTCTGTATGACCAATTATCGTCTTAATAGAGCCAACGTAGAGCTTGCCAGGTGCGCCGTTACTATAAAATGCTTTGGCGATTGCTTCAGCCTCTTGGGGGTCGCCAGCAGGCGTTCCTGTTCCATGCGCGTGAAAGAATTGTGGGCGGTCCTCCGGCTTCTCGATGTCCAGACCAGCCCGAGCGTAGGTCTCTCTGATGAGGGCAGCCTGTGCTGTTGCGCTCGGCATTGTCAGTCCCTGGGTCCGTCCGTCCTGGTTGATTCCCGTAGCCCGAATAAGACACTCGATATGATCTCCATCCTGCAGTGCAACGCTTAGAGGTTTCAAAATAACAGAAGCAATTCCCTCTCCTCGGGCATATCCATCAACATCCTTGTCCCACATCTTCGATCTCCCGGTAGGCGACAACATGTGTAAGTTGGACTCGGCGATGTACATGCCTTTGGTGCAGAAAAAGGGTCAGTCTATTCCACCCGCCCTCCTAGAAATAACAGGTTAATAAAACTCACCTGGGCTCAGAAGGAGATTAGCTCCCGCAGCTACGGCTACGCAGGACTCTCCATTACGCAAGGCTTGAATAGCCAAGTGGACGGCAACCAGACTTGAGGAACAAGCTGTGTCAAGGGTCATTGATGGACCATGCCAGTCGAAAAAGTATGATACACGGTTAGACATGATACTGCGGCTCATTCCAGTAGCACTATACTGCGGAATAGTCTCCCAATCTTTGTAGAGTACACCACTCCAATCATCACACATCGTGCCAACGATTATGGCAGTCGAAGATCCGCGAAGCCCCTCGATAGTTTGTCCAGCCGAGCACAAGGAATCATATATCGTCTCCATGAGCATTCTCTGCTGGGGATCAATAGCCTCGCACTCCGATGGCTGTATATTAAAGAAGGCATGATCGAAATCTGCAGGGTCTTCGTCGAGAAAGTAAGAAGATTGAACATTGCTTGTGCCGTGGTGCTCAGGGTCGCTATGATAGAACGCATCAGGGTGCCACCGCCGGCGCTCGGAGACCCTATGAAGCAGGTCCCTTGGTTCCCGAAGAAGCTCCCATAGTTTCGATGGTGTATCTGAGCTGCCGGGGAAGCGGCATGCACTACCAATGACAGCGATGGGCTCTGTAGAAGCCATATCGAGAATTTCTTCGTTGAAGAAGATAGGGGTAAATCAGATCTGGATCTCTGGTAGTATGGTATCTTACAGTTTTAACAAAAGCCTGCAACCGTATGAGTCTATGGGAGCTGTCTCATATATGACAGCCAAGCCGCTGCCGGTATATCCTCGAAATGGTCAGACCATCGGAGCCTGAAAGAGTGCAATGATATTATTACGTGATAACGTCTAGGCGGCAAGCTTGCCGCAAAGGATAGATTAAACCAGGATCTCACTTGTCATTGGCATCGGAAGTGAATAAAGATGGCCACAGAAGTGGCTTTCCACCATCTCACATCAGCCAACAGAGATCCTTGGCCAAGGATGGCGGATAGGGAAGCCATGGAATAGACAATACATCGAGCTGGTGTGGGATGTTAACCTTCCATCATCATACCGAGGGATAGCCTCGCCGCCGAATCCAAAATCCGACGCCAGTTGTCGAAGGAGTCGCCAACATGTTCGCGTCAGTGTATATCAATCCCAATTAGTCCTAGATCGAACGTCGTTGAAGTTATCGTGGGCCGAAATGGGCCGAAACACACCGAAACGATCTGGTCATGAATGTAATATCAACGCAATCCGGCAAACGCCCGAAATTCCCCGAATAAACGCGGTACCGTCACGTACTAGGTTCTGTCAGACGTAAGCGAAACACCGAAACGCTAAGACTTTAAACCACATCCCAGTTGTATCAGTAGGTATTTTAGAATCTTTGTCTAAAGACTCCCCGTGAAGGATGGGCCGTGTCATAACCCTAGAGTTTCTCAGCTGGTGGTTAGGTGCGTATTGGCAAGCATAGTTGCCCAGAAAGTTTAGAAAGTGATACGTAACCTCTATTCTAAACCAAACGATTTCATTCAAATATCAGGGAGATCACGTCAAAAGTGACCATAACACACACGACTTTTCCTCAATCAAACCGCCCCCGGCAGTTGGTAGAGCTCATATTTCATATGCAAAGGCTGGATTGCATCTATTGAACAAGGTGCCTCAAATCTGAGCTGCAATCTATGCATCTTGATAGCGCGGGCAACTTTAGCAGATGATAGTGCCCCGGTCTGTTCAACAGTAACGCGGACTAAGCGGCGCTACCTTGCATAGAGTTTTGTCTACGCTAACGACAGTAGGCTCGGCCGTCGAGCGAAGAGCTATACACAACGGCTGAGAAGGGCAGGTCAGCTGACATTCCAGTGCAGGCGATTTGGCGGGTGTAGAGCACTGTTATGAGAGTATTCCGTCCCAGCAAGCATCATTAGCGGACCTTAGAGGCCGCTATTCTGAAATTTGAGTCGAGTGATCCTTTGGAACTTGTGACTTCAATAGCATGTCCATTCTGTTGACCGAAGGTCAAGTACTAAAAAGGGTAATTAATGATTGAAGGACCTAATTTGGGTGACCTGTGTGGCTGGGTTGTTGTTGTGGCTTGTAATGTGGCGTGCGCCCTGACTTAGATGAATTCCCCAAACAGGAGTCAGACCGCCAAGACACCACACATGTTCAGTAACTGGCGTTTTAACTCTACCATTTTAAAAGCTAGCAAAACAACCAAATAAAATCGGAAACAAATAATAAAAGGATATTTCGATTAAGGAAAAAAATAGGTTTCTCTTAATAGATATTTAAGTAGTATAACCCGTTCATTATGCTAGCGATATAACCATTAATTAATCTTTTTAACTTAGTAGTATAAGTAGTTCTTGGGTCCGACTCTAGTTCGCGCAATGGATTTCTAGATGGTGCATAACCGATGGCCAGAGGGACCACTGGACGAAAGGGAGATGGTGATTGAGAATCTTATGGCACGACAGATAGAGTTGGAAAGTCGAGTCGAGTAGCAACCAACTCCTGCCCAAATTAGGGTAGATTAGTCAGCCATTCGACTTTACCATGCGACAGTTCCCCCTTTCCGAAAGATTCGAAAATCTCCTCTTTTTCACTCCCAAGCAGTAGTCCGGTAGTTACCAGGGGTGTATGGCCTCTTGGGATCGGGTGATTCCGCCGACTAGTCGTCAGCAGGGTAAGTCATCCAGCTTGATGATGCTCGGGGTCGCTAGTACAAGTCGAGGATATCGCTGAATTCCGAAGAAGGCTAAAGACTAGTGGTCCGGTCCTTTTAATACATATTTTATGTCTATTAGATATTTCGAATCAAAGAAATTCTGTTTATCCAGATTACTCAAGTTGCGCTTAGTTTAAAAGAGTGGTCGGCACTTGATCGAGAGGCCGCCGTGGACAACATCGGGGGAAATTGTGGTCGTGAGATTTTCGAAACCAAAGGGGCTCGGGAGAGTCCCTCTAGGCTAGCCACTATTAAGGCCAGAAATCTAGGGACAACAGCAAGCCGAGCAAAAAATTCCGCATTGAATAAGTCATACGAAAAACTCGATAAGGAGGAGGTCACCGCTAACCCCATTGTTCGTTATTTTACCATCTAAGCCTAGGTAGCCCGTCATTCATGTCCCTTATTAATCATACATCAACTCAATTTTTCGTTTATTTTTCAACCTTCTTTTGTATATATCGACACATAACCCAAGTGGCTAGCAAGGCAATTGTTCCGCGGTCTATAATGGCCTAACCATCTAACCCCGATGGTAGGGATCCTTAGCTTCCTCGAAATAGCGCGACATCTCGATGCCCGAGTTGTGGTAGTCGCACTTGACGTAGAATTCCTCGGTAGATGAGTCGCAGTTCAGGATACACTTGTAACAGCCAACTTCGGTCGCGATCGAGTCTAGCGTTCGCATCATAACGCGCCCTAAGCCCTTGCGGTGGTGTTCCTGCGCGATAGAAATCTCCTCAATGTGTCCGACCTTCCCATGGTTGTGTATGCTAGAATTTGAAACAAAAAGAACCATTAATATCATTTTGGCCTACTTGATCTATCTATTGGTCGAGGTTTGCATCACCAACCCCACCGAAACCCAGGACGAAAGAACAGGGAGACGTACAATTTCCTCTCGACAACCAATGCTCCGGTCCCGACAATGTGGCGGCCACCACTATCTGCGCGCTCAATCACGACGAAATAGTACGTGCCCAGCGCCTCGGTCATCTCATTGAACAATTGTTGAAACTCAGACTCGGTCGGGGTGGCCACCCATGTTAGCACCCGTAAGCAGTCGTAGAACCCCCGTTCGTAGTCGTCGCGTCTAAGCGGTCGGATCGTGAATCCCGGGGGTAAAGATTGGCTCAGCTCGTGTGGGATCAGCGATTCTGGGAAGAGAAACGGTGGCGACCCTAAGGTCATTCCATCACCGGTAGCCATCCCGCTCACGGACGATTGTCAGACTCGGTTATTACGGTTTCAGGAGATGGTTGGGTCAGAGATCTATATTACGCCGTGTCTATGATGCCAAACGAAACCGACGAAAACCAGGAAAGTCAAGGTCGTGCTAATGAATATTAAACACTAAGGTTTCTAAAGTTAGCAGTAGTCACTTCTCACATGCACTTGGAGCGGGGTAAACACTTATCTCATACCTAGGTAACAAGTCATATATATGCTCAGGCTTCTTACTATTATCCCTCGTCGCCGATCCCTAGGGTTAGACGGCGGTCTTCGACAACCAAGACCTTAGCTGTTCTAGAGAAATTCGGCGCCCTCCCAAATAGAATGTGAAGCTTCCATTCGAGCTTCGGGAAATCCGACGAACTCCCCCAATGACTACGTTGCGTCGCACACTCGCCAGGCCCACAGGCTTAACTCTTGCAACGTGGTTTTAAAGGCTCAGAAGAACAGCTGTCAAGTATTAAACCAACTCTTCCCATTGTTTCATACGTCACCTTACTGCCCATGGTGTGCACCACTGTACCGAATTATTATTATTTTTTTCTTCATATATTATGCTAGTTACATTCATGGGAAGAAAGGTAACTATTACGACTTAGCGGGGCAAAGCTTTTCATATGAAAACAAGCGATTAGAGCAAAGAGGTATCACGGGCCTTATATGTTAATAGGGGCCTATGTCCCTATACTCATCAAAAGAAGAAAAGACGGAAAGGTCGTAGAAAGGGCCAAGAAAACATACAACACCAGGGATTCGCTGGTCGTCACCGACCCAACTACTAATCTGGCGGTATCCGGCTTAGCTATGGGGGAGCAGACGGGACCCCGCGTTTTCCAGATCCTATGGTCGTATGTGGTAGAGCAAACCTTTAAACAAGATTATATACATATCAAGTTCGAGAACCTTTTTCATTTCTCTGACTCTATTTTGGCCAAGATCGCATCCCTATCTACAACAGCCCTCCCAACATCGCTCCTTTAATCACCCCCCCCCCTCAGATTCTTCTTGAGGAACCCCTTGACTTCCTTGCCTATATTCTTCTCCCGTGAGTTAGATGCCTTGCCCTTGGTCAGGGTCCAGCTCTTTGCGCTCGTCCGAAGTAGACTTGTTGCTGTTTAGCCAAGTGATTTCGGGTTTCTAGTCTTTCTTTATGGAAGGTAAATTTCAATAAAATAGGATGCTACCGGTTTACTATCTTGTTGGGCGATGTTATCCTATTATATAACTAATATTCATGCTTGGTAGCAGCCGCATAACCTATCACTATAATTGCTTCCCACTTATGCATCAAGGGGGTTTTAAGCCGTCATGGCGGGAAAATACATAGGATAGCAACAACTGCCTTGGCTTGCGATAATTGCTGCCGACAACAATTGTTCCTCAGAAACGCTTGTTCTGAACTATAACGTAGCGAGTAGGCAATATTAGATATACTGTGACGGACCTAAACCGAAGATAGGGCTACTCAGGCCCCAATGGGCGGCCCTATATTATAAGCTAACGGAACAAGATCTAGCTAAGTAGATTGAACTCCTTGTACAACAACAACAAGTCATTTTTGGCATCACTGAGTAAAGACTGTGAAATATGCTCAATCTTCGTTTTGCTTATTTTCGGCTCTGTTTAGTTTGCCAGGCGAGGAGCAAAGCATGCTCCCACCACCTTACGCTTCTAAAACCTACGAACTTAGCTTTCCTTAGGGCCTCAGGCTCGAGCCGACACCTCTAGCCGTAATTAGTAGTCCTATGGGTTATATCTCAACCGTCCGCTTCACATAACGAAGCCAGATACTTGGGTAATAGGAAGAAATAAAGCGGGTTCGTTAGTTTATTTATAGCACGACTTGCATTTTATGTATGCCTAGCCGCGGCACTTGGACCGGGGGCCGATGAAAATAGGATCCGCTGACCGACCCGAGCCAATGTTCTATATACGGCACTATACTAGATGCAACTTGCCAAGCAACCAAAATGGACTATTAATGGACCGTCAAGTGACTACTTTAACCTCATCAATAGCTATGTGTCCAGGCAACAACTACGTCTCTCATAAGCCAGCAACGCTAGCGCGTGTCAACTAGGCCGCTTTCCTGACCATTATAATTAGCAGAATTGAACATTCCCACCGTTGAACTACATAAATAATTTCTAAGGGGACAGAAGGCCAGTCTCAATCAACGAGTCATGAAGGCAGAGCGAATCTCAACGAGTTCAAGTTTTGAATTTCTGGACTATCGACATCGAGTGAAGTCTTCCTCTCCGATAAACCCTGATTTACAAGTCACGCACAATGCTTTCTGGAGCTACTGCGGCCCGCTACTCACAAAGGGCGAAGACCTGCCATCAAATTTCCAGGAATGGACCTTGGCCGCGCTATCGGACTCTCTCCTCCCGCAACTTATGCCATTCCTAGAATTCGTCAACGAAGTTCTTAGGGAATGTGGGCTGGACCACTACTGGCTAACTATCCGCGCCACGAAAGCGACAGCCGAATTCGACAAGCCGAGGTGGCATACCGATGACAAGTTCTTCGGCGCCCGCGGTGGAGGGCTCAGGGCGATGCCACGAGACGACAGCAGCGACAGGACGCTAGATTTACAGACAGATTGGAAACTCTGCACTACGTTACTTGGCCCCTCGACCATGTTCATCCCTACCAAGTTCCAAGCCGAGGCGCGCAAGAAGCAGCGGTCGACGAGAAAAGCCTTAACTACGGATCACGACTGCACCTCCATCCGTTGTATTGCATGCGCCGCCACATCCGATGCGGTTAGAGAACAGCTTTCTACGGATCTGAGATCCATGGGTACGGTACAGGCTACGTTCGGTGAATGCGCGTTCTTCCGTATCGGACAGGAGAGGGGTGCCGTGCACTCGGAGCCTTCCATGAGCAGTGGTGATCGAATCTTTGTTAATGTCGTCCCTGGCAAGAAGGATGAGCTGGAAAGCTTGATGGCTAAATGGGGAATGAGTTTCCCGCGGTCGTGGTGGATAGCACCGAATGTCTCCAGAGGTCGGGAAACCAGTCTATGGAAGTATTGACCATGCTCACTTGAAATTACGTGCGTCGGCCTTTCGAATTTCCCATCTGCAAGATTGTATGTTTCGGTTTTATATGGGCATGTTTTCAGAGATATTTAACTTCACCTTCATCCTGCCCTTATTCATGTCCCGTAGCTGTATATTCCCTTTCGTAACCCAAAGCCATTCTATCCCAGTTCAGGGAAAGAAGCAGTGAATCTTTTAAGTGAGGTGGTATCGCACGGCGTCATAGTCACAGGATGAGGACTTGACTTAGAAAGCAAGACTGCCGGGGATCAGGCTCAAGTTACCCTACACACTACGTACCGGAGGCAACCACGGCCCCTACTTACGAATATGAATTTCAAGTTATCTCCGTTTCCACACCCTCGAGTCCCCCATGAACACACCCTGATTCTTCTCATTGCTTAGATTACCGTCAGGTATATGAAGGTAGCTCCAAACACCATTCGCGTCTTTGCTTAATCCTCGTCCCATGGATTATTTCTCTTTTCCCTCCTTTCTTCTCATATCTTTTTCGAACTGAGCCGTTTTTTTCGTAGCTGTCGCAGGTAACGCATCTATGCTTCTACCAGATAGATTAACTCCATATCTCGCTCCGTTGCTCGCAACGACGACCTCTCTAAAAACCACGTCTTCACTCATTACGAAGGAAACGATCACCCCAAGCATCCATACGAGGAGATTCGTATAAGGGCTTGGTACAAGAAAGATTCTGCTCACCTGGGTCAAGCAACGTCTGCTGAGATATTATGCATAGCCAGCTATCTAGCCAATGAGCACCAACCCCGGAGACCCGAACAACGATGGCGACACAACAAATCCAACCCCCGAGACTGATCTTGATGGCCAGAAGAAGACGGACCCGACCGGGCCCGCAATGCCTCACTTGCGCGGAGCATTGCGGCTCGAGATTCGTTACATTACCGTGTAGTCATATCGTGTGCCACGAGTGCCTTTCTCGCTTTTTCGAGATCGCAATCGAACTCGGTCGTTTCCCTGCGCGATGCTGCTCGCCTCTCTTCGTATTTCCATACGAGGAGCTTCTACCCGAGGCGCTACTTGATAAATATGTAGAGAAAGCGGCATTCAATTCCACCTTCTGCCATGAAAAGAATTGCGGCATCTTCATCCCTCGGAGCCGAATAGTCGAGGGCATTAGGAACTGCCCTAAATGTGGCGCAAATACCTGTAAAAAATGCAAAAAAGCCGCTCATGACGGGGCCTGTCTTTTAGATGAGGAGGACGTGAAGGAAGGCTTGGAACTTGCCTACCAGATGGGATGGGGACGGTGTAGCGATTGTGGGATGGTAGTTGAGCGAACGGGCGGCTGTAACATTATGCGGTAAGTCGATCTTGCGCTCCAGCTATCAAGAACAAGCAACCAGATTCTCGTACCTAACGCTCTACTCTTAGTTGCAGATGCGGTAATTCGTTCTGTTATTACTGTGGTTATAACGGGACTCGCTGCCTCTGCTACTTGTTCTTTACGCCGCAAACAACCTGACATTGTCGAGGCGCGAAGTAACGCAGAGGGTGTTTTGATCAAGATCATCTCTCACGGTCGGATACGGAACTGTGGGATTGGATTATGTCGGCGATGCCATGAGAATGGCTTGTGGCGTGTTGGGTTTTATGCTTTCTCTGAGCGAGGAGGTTGGACACGACAATAAGAGAGGACCGCGAACCTTTTACCAGAGCATCGATATGGGGTACTTAGCCCACGCGAATTATATTAGTTATGACATGACCAGCCGTACTATATGCCATCGTTATTCTTTTTCTGCTCCTTAAACTCTAGTCCTGATGATTAGCTTGCTATCTCTAATTGACTCCTATTAGCGCCCCCAGCTAAGTCTTGAGACTTGATACCTTAAAAGACCATATGCCTTACCTATATACTTTACACTACTTTAGGATAGTTATGTCTTACCTATCGAGTGCCTAGACCTCACGCACTCTTTATTTTGTATGAAATGGGCTTCCTTACGTATGTCTCTGGGGTTGCAGGCTATAGTAGGCAGTAGGACTACAAATCAAGTCAAATCATTTCTCGCACATTGCCGCAATTCTTAGAAGTGCAATGGGTAAAATATCAATGCAAAGCATAATTTTATCATTCCAAGGGTAGTTAATACCTCATCTCCTAGTTTTATCCTACTGAGGACCCAATATGATTCTTCACGGTACCCATGTGCCTATAATTGCCGTAGCTAGAACAACATCTTCTTAAGACAAGCGACGGGAAAACGTCACCGCAACTTCTCTAGCCTGAGTGGCACGCGATACCTACCTGCAAGAAACCCGCGAATAGTCGGTGTTCTTGTCTCTCGAAGGTCTGAGGCGCCGCGTGTTTTGTTAGCCCGTGCATGTAAGTAGAGCGGTTAGGGCGGTTTAGCGTCCCCTATCTTGATTGATACATACATAGTACGGTCCCGAGCCGAGGAAGGGCGATTTGGCCACCGGCCCCCTCAATTCAGCTCAGCAGCCCTGAGGGCGAGTTCATACCTAAATCGGCGACCGCCCTCCTGTTCTCTCTCTTTGATTCGTGCTCCGGCTGTCTTAGCTCCCTCCAGACTCCCTTGGAATGTGGGTCCATCTCCCGCGGGGTTCTATCTGCGTCTGCGTTGGGGTCTAGAGTCGATCTGGCCCTGACTAGAAGGATGGGTTACCTATTAATGCAGTTGAGTCCCGAGCTCAGCTCCGTTGGCGACGCCACGGATATGACGGAGTGTCCGTCTCGTCCGATTCTTGAGTGCTAATGCGCAATGGTGCGAATCCAAGGGAGGTCATTATGATGCTATAGAGGACTACCCAGTTGTTAAACACATGATCATCTCTAGTTTTTTCTAGGGCGATTTACAGCGTGTTTTTTTCNTTTGGTCATTCGCGAATTGAAATCCCCTGTTGCATTTACCGAAACGAGATACATGTTTGATGTGGCTTGAGTGATCGACCTTGGCGGGTTATCGCGGTTTTCGTGGTTATGCCTTACTGTGTGTTGTGCTGAAACTAAAACTCACATGGTGAGGGGTGAAGCGAAGGAACTGCCCCCCACCAGCTAGCTAGCTCTTCGGGCTGACCCCCCAAAAAAAGTTGACAAACAGCTAGGTATACCTAAATGAAGGGAGAAAACGTACGATATCGACAAAACAGAGCCAAGTCACTATCGATGTCGATAGTGTATCATAGCTATGTAATTATATGCAGGCACTAAGCATCTTGCAGTTCTCGACCAGACGCTTAAGATACCCGTGGTTAGCTTAAAGGGCCTCACTACTTTCATTGCTTTTGCACTACGGAGACGTATTTCTATGTATGTATGTTCTGTCTTCGCTACGTTGCCTGTCTCAGTACCAGGGATAGCCTATAGGCGACCCTAGCCAATAGGTACTGGGAAGAGCTGAGACCTTATGACATGTAACGAAACGTCGTGCAAGAAAGAGGGGTAATTATTCATGCCACAGACCCAGTACGACCGTTGTAATAATAGACTTATTATAGCAATCTCCCCCATGTCTCCCATGTGAGCTCATTTACCTAGACTAGCCTAGGTATCTATATATGTAGAAGGAATTAAGACTCGATACTTTAGCTCATATCGCCTATAGTCGGTAGAGAGTATTCACTTATCCTACATCTTACCCGGATTCATCAAACTATGGGTAGAGATGTTTGTTTGGGAACACGGTACAATGCTGAGCACGTACGTAAGGCTGAAGTAAGTGCACTGTTAGATCGACGACGCTCCCGTTCTATCTAAGGTTCCCGAACGTATTAAAAATAAAACAATAGGAGAAGTAAAGAAAACGTGTTGAATTACCCAGGTCATTTGTGGCGTATCAACCAAGTATGACACCATACTGACGTGTAGTCCGTTGCCTCACGTAGTAATAAAGAATGAAGGCTAATGATAGGATGTTGAATACCGTGGAGAGGAAGTAAGGCATGTCTTGGCTTTTTTTATGGATCATATGAGAAGAAGAACAACAACAAACTCGGCACATGTGAAACAACCTTAATGTGATAATACTCGCATAGTCCCTACTCAAAAACCAATTACCATATGGAGTGCTGTAGCATACGGATATATCTGATATAATTACATCCCTTCTATACGACGCAGATCCTCTCCAACACGAAATTTCTAGTTGGGCATGCATGCGCCTCACCCTATATGTGAGTACCGTCTTTCTGGTAAGGCCGCTTGCGCTCATGTAAGGTACGACAAGCTACTGCTATGTCGGTGCTGTGATTGCTAGGTTAATCATCACCTGCATCGGTAGCGTTGGCAGTGCGTCACAACATCCGACGAACCGGCTGGGTCTCGACTGAGATGCTGTCTTGTCTTGGTACGCCCGTAGAGATAGAACACGCGCGATTCGTCGCAATTGTGAGTTGTTTGACATATCAAGACACGGCATGGCACTAAAAATGGCTAGAACAACGCGTGGAGGCTTGAATGTGACGGGGGACCAACGGGATGCAGCTTCACTTACGCATACATACACACTTACTTCCATACATATGGCGGTACACTAATTAATACGGGGATCCTGTCCGTTTGCCCGGATCAGCCAACCTGGTTTTGCAAACAATCAAAGCTTCCCTATACTGACCGACCGAGGAATACGTTGTATGGAAAGTCCAAGCGTACATAAATGCTTGCTTCACTAGGTTGATGGTTCTGCGTACCGGGATAGGTCCTGTAAAGCCACAGCTTATTATATGGTGATTATGGCTAAGACAAGTGTCACAACACAGTAGCCGTCTACTAGTAACTTGACTGGCCGGAGGGCTGAGTTTAGTGTACAGAGGAGAATATAGTACCTACTGTATCAGCTGGTGAATACACGTGTTGAGCTCGCCTCAATGATCTCAGTGTGTTAGTGTGTAGGTAGATCAAAGAACTGTATCGGAGCATCTATCTGCCCGTCCAAAACCTAGTTTGATCAACATACCTATATGTACATAAGTAGGTAGCCAACACCCATTCACAGAGGTCCGTTGAAAGTACGTAGGTAGGGTATGCCATTTCTCAGCTGTGGCGTTGGAGCTATGTATCTGCTTCATATCAGTAGTTAGCATTGACACTGATAATTTCATCGTTCTACGCTGTTTCTATCGCTGTTGACAAGGTCGGACCAGAGTCCGTCGCTTTTCTGAAGCAACGGCGGGGGACTTGGAGATCCACAGAAGTACTGTCCTAGACTGCATCTGACTGCACATAATCAGGGAAAATTCCGAGCGTCGCTCAAGTGATTTGGGTCGACCCCCTTTCCTTTCCCTCTCCCGGAAACGAGCGGGCGGAGAGCTTTCCAACCGTGGGATGTAATCTAAGAGGCAGCTCGCTCATTGGCCAATGTGTGGAATGTGGTGGGGCTTTCCGAAATTTCTCGCTTGCAGGGATTTGCAGCGCCCTGCATTAGCGCTGCCGGGTCCTCCAGTATGGCGCCAGTACCTACATACAGTAGGTAGGTACCTAAGTAGGTACATATTGTGCCTGAGCCCCAGCGTTCTGCAGTTTGGGAGGTCCTGGAATAAAAATCCGCTGGAATTACATAAAAGAAGTAAGTATGGCGTGTTCAGTGATGCTTTCTTGGGTGCTGCAGCTCCTGCAGAATATTGCCAATGAAGGTTGCCCAATTATGAGAGCAGATGCCCGTTGCCTTCTTATCAGGGCTGCAGTGCCATGCCTAACTGTACAGTACCGGATACTTCATACGCAATTCCTATTTGAGCTTTGGGCTCCATTTCCATGCGACGCTAGCTTGAGCACAGGGCGTGCTGCAACCTCTCCCCCGGTACGGCCCCTGTTCAGAGCCCCCCTGCTCCCCTGCTCATGCTCAGACTATCAATGGAGATATTTGCTAGCGTCCTGTAATGTAAGAGAAGGGGAACATGGGCGAAAATGCGCTGCTGCACGGTGTTCTCGTTCTACGTATGAGCGTGCGGCGCGCCATTTGCCTCCAATTGATGCCCTTATTGAGTGTAGGTAGGTATGTGTAGGTTAATTGCTAATTGTTGAGGTAGGTAGGTACACTTTCATACAAGCACTTGTACCTTAGGTACCCTACATACGACCTACAGTCGTCACTTCAAGTTTTCACAGTGCATATGACAATTTGTAGAGACCTACATAGCGCCATCAGTACTAGGCACTGCACGGCATATCTACTTGTAAAATATATACACAGGAGACAAGAGTGAGGAGTGAGGAGAGAGAAAAGGGAGCCCGTCCACATCACATCATCGACGTTTCGTTTGCCATTCACAATTCCCGCACCCGGACTCGGCGCACACTCCCTTATCGAACGTGCTCGCCGTCGTCGTCCATGTAGGTATGCATGGCGGGTTGGGTATCGTCCTACACTAGTGTGAGGCTTTCCTAGCTACTGTCCCCCGGACCTATCCCACCTGGGTATCATCGGTACCTCTTCATCCCGGTAGTATAGGTAGTATCTAGACTAGTACGACAACACCTCTGTACATCCCTCTCTCACGCACTCTCTCTCCCGTATTCTGTATCCCGTATCATCTCCATCGTCCGCCCCATTCTTCCCCCTTTCACTCTTTTGTTTCTCTTCCCTAGCCTTCTGAAGTCGCTGCAGCAAGTCTGAAGCTTCTTCGCCGCGTTTTACCTACTGTAGGTAAACGACGATAGCTCGCTCGTCTGGTCAGCCCGGCCATGTTCATGTTCATGTTCACTGTCTTCTTCTCTCGTTAGGCTAGGCTCAAAGAAGACGGTCATACCCACAGCCCGTTTGGTTTGGAATACCGTTCACGATATCGAATGTAATTCTTCGTTCCCGCTTCACCGATTTACGCATACTACCGATACACACGGCTTCTCTTCATACTACGGCTGGTGCCGCCTCGGCCTGAACGGCATCTGCGCGAAGTGATATTCGCTTCACCTAGAACACGGGATTATACACAGCGCAGTGACCATGGCGCCCTCACTCAACACCCATTCTTCCTTCACGCGGCCGAGCACCCGCGACCGTGACACCAGGCCAGGCACCCGAGACCAAACCGACACGAATCTCGTCATACCTAGCCGGACGTCTTCTCTG
>JAPUUL010000150.1:0-26713 GCA_029590625.1 Lasiodiplodia mahajangana | reverse complement strand
CCGAGCCCACGTACGTGGCGAGGCCGCCTGAGACGATGTATACGGCGAATCGTGCGGGGCGAAGGGGTACTCCCTCATTTATGTCATTTATATTCTACGAGGAATATTAAGGGCGATACTGATGATTCTATCAAGGGCCATGATTTCGGCTCCCCTTTTAAGAAGCGGAGCCTCGGGTTAGTCGTTTTACCCTCGATCTCGACGGTTCATAGGGGAGGCAGCATCAATTTGGGCGGGTGAACAGGACGCTCACTGGGTGTTGCTATTCTGGGCTTATTCTTACCTGGCTCAGGTTGGAATAGGATGCCCAGGGAATGAGGCAAGCACAAGATATTACGTTTCACGGATGGAGGAACCTGACCGCGTCCAGGGAACAACGCCGGTGGCCAGATTAGGCTCGGTCGACTTAGATAAGAACGTGGACGAAATGGTATTGCAGACTCGGGGAAGTGAACAAAGATTCGGAAGTTTTTATAATTTGGTATTCGCCAAATGATTTTGATTATCACCCGGCTTATCTTACGGAGGCTTGCTTAAGTAGGTATGACAAGAGATGCTGTTAGCCTAATGGGAACGATTCAACGTACAAAAGGTAGAATGATTCAATGTTCCTCATTTGCAAAATCCTACAGCGGGTTGAAGAAAGCCTAGCCATGTCTGTAAACGTCAGCGTCATACGAGAGCGAATACAGTAGCTCATAGCGCCGTGGGGAGTTATGGTCCGAAGTTTTCACTATTCCGAAGTAACAGTTGGAGAAAACTTGACATCAGGCAGGGGCTATGCCGTCACTTAGGTACTGTTAGCCTGGAAATGTCTCCCAGTTCATTCGAAGTGAATGGTCTCGGGTGACCGGGCCTCAGCATGTTCCCCTGAAAAGATTTCGCCATCCATGATACCGTCAACATAGCATTCTCCGACAAATGTGTACGTCCCGTGGCCCGTTGGCCGCACGACGAACGGAACTTCGCCACCAACTAGGACACAAATGCAATCTCCTGGCTGCGAACTTATCGGTACCTGGGTAAAGCGACCGTGTCCGGTTATGCAGAATTTCAATAACGCGGCGAATCCACTTATGCTTTCGTCAATGACCGACGAATAGTTCTGCATCGAAGCCCAGTGCTGCTGCCCATCCTTACTAGGTTTGTTTGCCGCACGTTCAGTCGCCCATTGCATATATTGCGGAAATGAGGCGATAAACTCTGGGGGTAAGCGGTTGCGCATAAGATCCATGTCGCATACCATCGTGCGAGAGAACGACATCATCATCTCTTTGCTGGGCTTTATTTCGGAACTGCTCTCATAACCAAAAGCAGCTTGATAACATCCTTCAAGCCACCTAACAAGCCGTTTTCTCCTCCTTTCCCGCACAGGATCCATTATTCCTCCCCGGAAGTCTTGTTGATCAGGGACATCAGCTAATGTCAGCTCGACTAACGAAGTCACGAATGTCTTGATGGTATCGATTACCCGGCCCTGGCACTTGAGAATGCGTTGGTCATCGCTCACGCTCAATATTGGTTTGGTGCGCCCGCCAGCGAAGAACGCCTGTGGCCTTACTGTATAGCTCGCTATGATATCAGTCCAGACACGTCGTAGGTCTGGGACCCACGATGGCAGTCCTTCAAGCCTTTTAGTGTCTGGACCGGCGGCGCCAACTCGGTCTGGAGCCAAACTAAGCACTTTCAGGCTCTGGCCTTCCACCAGCATTGCGATTGCAAACCGTCGAAATACCTCGGAAACTGAAGCGCTGTAATCGGGTAGAATCGTCGGCCCGATGGCGCCTAGACTTAGAAGCGAGTAGACGTGGTCCCTGGGGTCAGTACAGTTAAAATCTATAGTGTTCACGACTCCGTCCATGAGTGTGCCGTTGTGCCTAAAGATCTGAACCATAAGGACGTTGGTAACGCAATGTAATGGTTGCAGAATCGGCCTTAACATCCCTTCCTTCCCCTCTGAGTTGAGAAGTGTCTGGATTCCCATCCCCTCCATGCTAAACGCGAGTNCGCCAAGCTAGACCAAGGCACTTCCACTCCGCCGCCAGCATACAGTATTGCCTCCTTGCCGAGCACGACCTCTTGAACCACCCACTTGCGGAGGAACCAGGGCCGTGTCAGCAGTGCCACTAGTGGCGCCCAATCATGGTCTATCAGGTTCGGCTTACCCTCATCGCGTAGTCGCAGCGAATCCAAGTGTAGAGCTTTCACCTTAGCCGCCATCTCGGCTGGATTCTCAGGGTCAAACTCGGGTAAAAACTCAAGGGCCACGCGAATCGAGGTGTTGACGCTGGGTGATATGGTCCCGAGAGTGGGATCATTGGCGACACCGAGCCAGACGAGTGTTCGCATCGATTGGGAGTAGATGAGAGGCATCAACTGTACCTGGCCGGTCTTCTCCGCCACGTCGGCCTGGTTGATGCAGATTGCATCCGCCCAGAGGACGCGAGGCCGGTCGGCATGGCGGAAGTATGCTAGCCCGGTGAAGAGACTATTTGTGATAGAGAGAGCGGCACCATTACATGTCACTAGGCGCTCATCTCGCGCGTTACCCCAACAGTACGAGATGGCCTCAAAGTCTGGGGCGGAGTCGAGGGCGGTCGTCACGAGAGATAAGTGAATCGGGTCGGTTTCGATACCGGGTTGGAGATGCATTAAGCGGATAGTGCGTGGGGCCACAATCGCCGTGTATTTATAATCAGTGTCGGACGCCATATTGAATCGTAGCTGAAGCAACTTTGGGGGGCGTAAAGAAAGTGTCGGGTTCACATTTCAATAAACTTGCAGAACAATATACATCCAATCTATGACCCGACATAGTCGTTCTTACTGCGGTATTTGCAATTATCTCTCTGGGTATCATATATAAGGTATCTAGCATAATGGGTATACGTAGGCATGTCAGATACCTACATACGACACCTCCTTCTAGCTAGTGTACCTACCTTTGCTTGTTTGAGATTAATTCGTAACTGACCCAAACAACAAGCTAGACACCTTTCCACGTAGCGGTCCACGTAGCGGCTTGAACCCCGGCCAGTTCTCGCCGGGGGTTTGTCAGGGAATACTATCAAACCCACAGCATATACTAAGTAGACATGCTAGCCAGGTTAGTCTAGAGCGGTCAATCGCATACCTGGTCTGAATGGATCACGCCAAGAACCGAGAAATTAAGATTAGTATGAAGTTTGGGGCCTGCTATTATACGGACACAAACATGCAACGGGAATGCAACGGGACAGCAACGGAATAGCATTTGCAACATAAAAGCAATGCGCAAAGATAGATCTAGAGTAGAAAAAATTCCAAATTCGCGAGACTTTCTACTAGAGCAGATGACTGATGTCTCCATAACTAGTTCGAGTTCTATTCTGAAGATANTTGATCCATCATGTACTTCACGACAACGTCGACGCTGTATTTGATCAGCTTTCGATAGACCATTTTAGTTTTTCTATCATAACTATGGCTCTTATGGTGAACAGAAGTTAAAGGAAAATATATTTCATTTTCAAATCCGGCCTCATGGCGACCTTGCAAGAATTCTACAAAGGGATAGAGGTTTCAATCGGAGAATAGGTCGATAGTAGTGAGATTCTGGCTTACATAATACGAATGGTTACCTAATGATACTCTTATGATAGTACTGATGCCTCTTAAAATGATGTTAAGTTTAAATCGCATATTAATTTGGCACATCTTATCAAGGTTGTCGTGTTGCCCAGCATTTTCTCTTTGGGCTATTATGGTCAAGATGAGTCACCGTTAGAGGGTCCGTGCTAGCAACTAGAGGACGGTATTGGGTAGAGTTTCTTGAGGAAATAAGACTAATATAAAAAGAGGGTATTATTGAGGTAGAAACTCGGTTTTCCGTAGTGTATTATGTGTCCCTTAGGCTTATAACATAAACTTCGGCAGGAAGGGGTTGTACTAGTAATAGTGAGTTGCCAATTGTTGTACAAAAGTATATGGACTACGGTATACAGTATAGCGATAGCACTTAAAGTATACGCGATGGCCTCCCTATACTGTTGTTGGGGGAAAGGTGAAGGACTATAACGTGTCGTAAAATAAGCATTGCATGTAGCAATTTCCGTTGCTTTTACGGTCGGTTAGAGACAGCGCCAGTTTAAAGCTCTAATATACACTAGATACTAAGGGCTACGTAAGGGGTCCCTCAACATAGTCGCCGCAACTCGTAGTACTATCAAGTACCTAGCCGAGGGGCGAGCAGGGCAGAAACTTCCCGACCAGGGTGTACAAATGTCAAGAGTAAACCCTCCTCATCAGCCTAGAAATTAATTATATCCCTTTGTAATTGTAGATGGCTGATCTCTAGACTAAGAAACCAGTAGATACTTTGTGGCATTTTGGCATTCAAGACTAGAATTCTCGGCTGGAACGTGGAGTTCTAGAATATTCGTGCTAGTGTATCCCGCCATCTCGTTAGAAACAGATAGTAAAATGAGCCAGTTTAGCAGAGTACTTGATTTCTAGCTCATTTGCCTTTTAACTGTGATATTTAATAAGAAGCTATTGGGTCAACATTTTTTTATGTTTGGAGTGAAAGATAACCTGCACTAAATCTATCCTCAATTAAGCTGCCTCCTCATTGAAATTAACACTACTGCTAATATGAAGCCGACCTATTGTTCCCCATGATAGATCTCAAGCTAGTGACCGGTTTTATTACACAGGGTTTTCCTTCTCAGCCCTATACGTGCTCATATGGACCCATTCGTTTGAATAGATCGAAGCTTGCAATCCTCTACGTATCCTCTAAAGATCGAGGCTTGAGAGGCTATTTAGCCCCTAACCCGGCGAGAATTAATTGAGTGAAGAAGAATGCTGTTACATAGATATTTGCTTTTGACTAGAGGTCTGCGTCTGACTTCGAGGGGGGTGAGCTGAGATAAGTTCTGGGGGATGCGGGGAAAAATTAGACGGGCGGGGGCCATGCTAAGCTAATGTTCTTGAGATGGCTTCCAGTTCTAGCAGAGGGCCTTTAGTCAAGTTGCCTTGAAACCAGAAATATCAGGGCAGCTGGGTCGGACTTTGTCAAGTGAACAAGTCTATCTTGAGTTGAGACGGCGGTGCATGCACGTACTCAGCCGCAAGTAGCGCGGGGCTAACACGGTATGCCTGCTAGGGTCTAGATACCTATCCCATCATAGTATGCGCAGGGGCCTGATTAGTCTAGATACATCAGTCTGACTTGCGATTTGGGTCCTTGGCAAAATCCAACACAACAACAATGCTTGGGGGTTGGTCTTTGGGCACTCCACATATCATCTCGTCACTGCACATGCTGCAGGACTCTCGTCGCGGTCGACTTTGTCATGGAGGCACTCGCAGCAGTTGCGCTCGCAGGCAATGTCGCTCAGTTTCTTGAATATGCTATTATTTTAGTGTCGAGGACACCCGAGATACTTAGCAGCACAGACCGCGCGTTGAAAGAAATCACGGAGCTCGAAGATGTCATTGACGATGTGCAGCAGTCGTTCCAGGGCATTTCCCTTTCGAATCAGACGAATGAGAGCGGAGCGACGTCAGACAAGACGCTCGAGGACCTCACTAAAAGGTGCCTAGCGATATCCGAAGAGGTCATGGACATCGTTAAAGGTCTCAAATTGAAGGCTTCAGGAGACGGCATCATTCAAGGCGCCGCAATGGTGACAAAAAGCCTATTCAAGATGCCTAAATTGAAAGAGCTCTCTGGGAGACTATACGCTCTCCGGGATCAAGTATCGGCGCACTTGATTATACTAATTAGGTGAGATACTTCATACTGTAGCAACTTCTGCTTGGCCGCGCTCCTAACTGTCTACAGGCAACAACAGCAAGAGCTTGGCTTGACATTACAAAAGTTCACCACGTCTAGCGAGGAGTTTCAGGCGGAAACAGAAGCCAAGCTCCAAAAAGTCTTGAGTTATCTTCAACAAATATCAGAGCAGGTGACCGTGCAGCAGACGGCAGACCAGAGTAAGCCCTCCAGGAGAGGCAAATCAAAAAAAGCCAGAGCGCGACAGAACGCCTGGAATGACGAGCCGGCTAAGCCAAAATACATACTAGAGCTACATCTTGTGCGACCGCATTTGGATAGCTATGTGCAATACGTAGAAAAATGGGTTGATCAGAAGCAGAAATCTATTCTGCAGAGCTTATACTTTAGCCAGCTCAAAGATCGTGAGTTTGCTGTTGCCGAAGCCCACAAGAACACTTTAGAATGGATCTTTAAGCAGAATAGTTCCACTCATTTCGTTGAATGGCTCTATGAAGAGAATGGCGTATACTGGATTGCTGGCAAGGCGGGATCGGGAAAATCAACCCTGATGAAATTCCTAACAGACCACCCGACTACTCTCCATCACTTGGGAGAGTGGGCCGGCGAAAAGTCGCTCATCATTGCCAAGCACTACTTCTGGAGTTCGGGAACTTCTATTCAGAAGTCACAAGAGGGTCTCTTTCGAGCGCTTCTTCTTCAGATTCTATCTAACCGACCGAATTTGATTCAGACCGTCTGCGCGAATCGATGGAACGCACAGTATACTGACAGTTTTAACCCTTGGAGCCGTGCTGAGCTGGCTAGAGCCCTTGAGAACCTCGGCGCTATAGACGACCCGGGCTGCAAAATGTGTCTCTTTATTGATGGACTCGATGAATACGATGGGGACCACGCGCAGCTAGTGAGAGTGATCCGTAAAATAGGCGACTCGAAAAACATTAAGATCTGTGCGTCCAGTCGGCCGTGGCTTAGCTTCTCAGATGCATTTGAGAACAGCCGCTGGAAGCTTTATTTGCAGGATCTCACCTATGGAGACATTCGACGATTCATCCAAGATAACCTACAGGAGGATGAGCGGTTCAACAGGCTTCAACAGCGCAACAGATATGCGGCAGATGAGCTAATCTCAGAGATAACCAAGAGAGCCAACGGTGTATTTCTCTGGGTTTTCTTAGTTGTCAGGTCCATTCTGCGTGGGCTTGGTAACGAGGATACCATTTCCGACCTTCAGCGTAGGCTCCAAGAGCTGCCGAGTGATCTGCAAGAGTATTTCGACCGGATGCTCTCAAGTATCGAAGAGGTATATATAAAGAGAGTTGCGCGCTTGTTTCTGACGATGAGCTACGCCCAAACTACGTTCCCTGTGATCACGTTCTATTTTATGGATTTCGGCGACGAATCTTTTTCTTCAAAGCCCCTACCTTTCTTGAGGACATGGCCGGATGTAGATGCTAGTGAGGCCGAAGCCTTAAGCACGAAGAAGAGACAATTGATCGCCCAGTGTAGGGATCTGATATATATTTCGCCCGACCCTGGCGCGCCTGTGCTCTTCGCAGAGAGAGTCGGCTTCCTTCACCGTACGGTTGTTGACTTTCTTCATACGGCCAACATAGAGGAAAAGCTGCTCCGGCTCGCTGAAGATGATTTCAACCCCACGAAAATTCTACTCGGAGCAAATCTAGGCCAGGCGCGGTCCCTAATGCACCTTCATCGCCTAACATATATAATGCCGTATCTCAGGCAGTGGATATTGGGAACGCTGTATTACGCTCACGAAATCGAGGTATCTTCAGGGACCGCTGAGGTTGACGCCTTAGACGAACTCGACTCTATTATAACGAGGGAGTACAGAAGATGGGGCTTCGCGCATGCTATGGAGTGCATCTTTGATATGCCGGAGATTGCCTCTTTTTGGGAGCTGGCGTGCAAATGCGACCTTGCGTCGTACGTCAGCCACAAACACCCACAGTGCACTCCGCGTGAATTGAACACGCTAGCCCCGGGATGGAGAGAGCTATTAAAGGTCGTACGGGACTCGAATTTTGAGCTCCGCGGACGACAAGTCACGAACGATATGGGGAGCGATTGGAGGGTTGGCCGTGCCGTAGGCGTCGTTGGCTCATCAGAAGATAAAGCCTCGTTACACGTTAGAACACGCGACACACCTCCGGCGGAAATACCAGCGTACCACATAAACCCCAAAAGAGGAGTCAGGTCGAAGATAGCCCGAGCCTTTAATAAGTTGCGTTCATAAGGCTAGGTGCCGACTTATTATAACCGGGCTGGAGAGCTCAGAAACAATACAACACAGGCGAGCTTATAAAAGGGGACAAATAATTTCAGCCTCATTCATCACTGAGGATGACATTCTTCACAAAGTTATCTTTTCCCGCTGTAGAACTGCTATAGAAGGGGCCGAATCTTATATTTGTGAGGAAACTTTAAAATAGTAGTCTGTAACCGAATTCATACGAGGTACGAATAAAACTTGCTAATAGAGAAAATTACTACAATATCTGCGCAGTATCAATGAGGATGAGTAAAAAGATTTACAATCCTGGTGTTTGAAAAATCAAATAACACTCCATATGTCCAACCAATATTGACAGTTTAGAATCCATCGATAAGCGAGGCAAGAACGACATGTAACCCGTAACTAGTAAAGAAAACAAGTGAACCTGAGCGATTTGGTAGAGTAATCAAAGAAAAGGGCAGACCTGGGCTGCTGTTCTTCTTGCGCTAGTAGTTAGACACTAGATCTCGGCGCTGGAAGGTTCAAGATGCGGGTTTCTCGGACTTTTGAGCCCTCATCCTTCAGGTATCTGCCGCTCTGGTAGCTAGGTAATAATCGGCTTAGCTTCACTCTACTCCCATTATTGAATAATCAAGCTCACCTCCAATAGATATTTCCGAGGGCGATATTGCGGCACACGTCAATGTACTTGAACACTTCCCTATCGACTTCCTCCCCATAAATGGGTAGATCCGCTAGTGCACGATACCAACGCCTATACCGCTCATTAAGCATGTCCCCAATTCTATTGGCAGCCTCCTGTTCGGAGAGACCATGCTTCTTTAGCAGTAAAATAAGGTTATGCTCGACGCCAAGCTCCTAATGTCTCATTAATAGAAAGTAAATAGTTCTAGTTGGGAATGTCTCACTAGATCCTTTCTCAATGATAAAAGATCATTTACGCTGCGATTTGTTAGTACTTCCCCGACAAGAAAACTAGAACTTACAGAAAACTTAGCTCCGCCGAAATCTCTTCACATTCGACAATAGAAGGGTGGTCGAGAACCGACTGAGGGATGCTGATGCGGTGTGCATACTCTATAAGAGTACATGTGGGCTTGGCACCAATGGACTGCCTTCGAAAGTCAATATATTCATCAACTGTGAGCTTCTTCTGTGTTGTTTGGATTTCTACTTGACGAAGTAGCCCTTTGAAATAGTACTTGTGATTTTCAATCCATCTATGTTGCTGTTCTGTTGGATGTCAATCAAATGATTGGATACTAGCGGTGTAGATCTCGACAATGTCAAATATTTAGAACAAGTCTTACCAGGTCCAGCTTGCTGAGTGTAAGTTTAATTAGCTGCCTAATTTCCCGACCTATATATGGTTGTTTTGCGTACCTTCTGTAGTCTCTGCCACAACGTTTGGAATACGTGTCGGATAGGGTTCACCTCCTTTGAAATAGGCGGATGGTCATTGCCCATAATTGCTATGGTGGCATCGATCTCCTTTTGTGCTAGGTCCAAATTATCCGAGAGGTGTCCTTCGTCGAATTCTATGACGAGAATTATCAGTTAGGCCTGTTAGTTGTGTTATAGTTACTGCAGGCTTAACATACGATCGTCGAATGCGAAAATCTACATTTTATCTCGCCGTAAGCCACCTTGTCTTACTGCAACAGTAGGTCCAAATACGTACCCAGTGATTCCAGTCTATCACCATTCGGTATGCGTCTTCATCAGCATAAGGTGCCCACAAGGCGCTCATATAGGCGAAGTCAACCCTCTCATTACGCTTAGCTGTGTGCTCGTCTAGATCGTAAACCCTTTCTCATTGTTTCCATCAGCTAACTATTTTTAAGAAACAATAAGGAAGCAGCTCACGTTGCAGCCCAGGCATCAGCTTGAGGTTTGATCTTTTCATAGTGGGGGTTCATCAGCGGCTCAGCAGACATAATAGAAGAGAATAAGTCGGGAATCTTGACAAAGGTGGAGTTTATAAGAGGCTGCCCCTGATCGACAAGAACATTGTTAGTTGGAGCCCCTGAAGTGACTTTCTTAACAGAGGAGACATTTCGGAGATCAGCCTCTTTAGAACCGGATTTCGTAGTAGAGTTCGGCATTTCTACCGTGTTCATAACTAGACAATCTTGTATAGCGGCATAGGTTTAATCAATCTAAATATCAATCTCACCGGACATCGCCTTCTTATAGAAAGAATTCTTAACCCCCGCCATTGGGAGGGGGCTACTCAAGTAATGAGATATCACGGGAGCCTAACGACGCCGTGTCACCTATCCTATGCTAATTACTTATCTAGTGCGTAATACTGAGTTATATATCTAAACGATGGAATTATAAGGTTTATTAGCACTAAGGTGCTAGGCAGCCTAGGACGATAGTAATCACACTACCATCCTCATTTAAATTTGTTGCTTTTCCGGTGCTGGTGTACCCGACGGTCGCCAGCGATCACACCAGTCAAAGCAATACTTGAAGTAATTGTCAAGTTACTTGACCAGGCAAAACAAAACAACGGTTTCGAAATATCTGGTAATCAAATCAAGATATTTTTATTAATTCAAGTAGTTGATAAGTACTTTAATTAAAAAGTCGTAATTTTCTTAAATTTTTTACAGGGTATTTTAATGGTCCTGGACCCTATTAGGACCACTTATCAGACCACTTATCGGACCCCTTATCGGACCCCTTATCGGACCCCTTATCGGACCCCTTATCGGATCCCTTATCAACCCACTTATCGGGCCCCTTATTAGACCCCTACTACTTATTAGACCCCTTCCCCAGGACCCCCTGTTAAACCCCCCCCCTGCTAGAACCCTTACNTAGGACCCCCTATTAGGACCCCTTACCAGGGACCCTGCCAGGAGGACCCTACTCTCACAATCACTCTCACGATCACTCTTGCGATCACTCTCGCGATCATAACAGCTATATATTCATAGTAAAGAAAGATGGTAAAATTATTTGGCTTATTTGATCAGTTAACTGACTCAAATCAAGCAAGAGATCTTGTCAAGTCAGTCAAACACGCCCAAAATGGCCTCAAGTCAGTCAAATCAAAATAAACGCGTTTATTTTGGCTTGTTTTGACTGGTGTGACCGCTGACGGTCGCACCTAACTCCCTAGCCTTCTGCCAATCCGATCTACGAACTATCCACAATAAGGGCAACCCGAGCCTGTTAAGCCCGGCAAACCCGGCTGAGTAAGAAGCCGAAAACCGAATACCCACCATGATGGCCTCATCCGCTCGTTTATCAGTCTATAGAACATCCCGCCCCGCTTTCGGCGCTTATCCCGCTCACGAACTATCAGGGCTCCGTTGAAAGTTAGGCTCCCCCTAGCCGTAAAAGGATTCGGCGAAGCAAGATACGTACCGGGTAGAGATGGAGTGAAATGGATTATAAGTAAATACCTTGGGCAAATCCTAATCTTTAGTTACGCGAGTTTTGCAGTATAAGTATTGTTCTGAATGAGAACGGGATCAGAACGTTTTTTNGAACCGTATCCTTGAAGTGAGCGAGCCGAATGGTCATATAGGCTAAAGTACTGGAATTTATCATATTCCCATTTTTGTAACACTGGGTAAGTCTTCCTGCCGCTAGCTCTAATAGTACAGTCGTGCCCAACCACTCTAGCTTGTGTTCCTTCACATTGGCACCAGTAGAATCTAAACGATGAAGATTTCTTTCCGAAATTAGATTAGATTGATTTTTAATTGCTCGAATAGGCTCCTGTGTGCCATGCTCTTGATAACTGACCTTAACCGTTGAAAATACATATGTATCTATATTAAAAAAAAGAAAAAGAAAATCTAGATCATGATTACAACATTCTAGGTATATATGATGTCAAGGTTCTAGTTTGGGCAAACGAGAATCTCACGTGCGGGAATATCATTAAAGTGACGAATCCCGGATATATGAGAGTAGTACGAGATTACGCTTACTCCCTCATATGTGCACCTGAGAGGCTTTAATGGAGAACATGCCACATCTTAGCGTAGAACGTGTTTATGTTGTCTCATGTTATGTAGAATGGAGTCGCTATATTTTCTCCCCGTAGCCTACGATATATAGTTATAATTCATGTACCCCTTGCCCCCCCATATAGATTTAATGACCATATTCACAGTACTAGTTTCAAATAGACCTTAGTAACTTAATTAACCGAGCTCACTCTCAGCGAACGAGATTAATACTGCAATCAAGGAACTAAAATGCCAACAATACATAATCCATTGTACGCATCCGGCTTCATAGCCAAATGATTAGGATACGCTTGGCACAAAACGTCTGTCGGGGAAAGGCATATCGGAATGGACCCGGATAACCAGCATGATTTACCTGTCTGGTGGTGTCATGACCACAGCTACCCGTGGCCACATACCTCCGCCCCTAGGGGTACAAGAACAAAGGGGGTATTTGTATATAGGTAGTTAGCCATCAGAAGTAGTAGTTGGAGCTCCTCGTGCGTCAACAAGTATTCAAGACCTACCCATACCTTGCCATTCGTAGCAGAGGCCTCGTGACAGGTGGGTCGGTAGGAAGCTCACGTAAACTATACATAGCCTCTAGCGCTTCCGGGTACATGGTCCCGAAGAGACTAATAGATCCTAGAGGGAATTGAGTATTAATATAGATGCTGTATGTTATCACTGCCTGCAGGATTCACCCAGGTTATGGCGGTTGCCAGATGAGGTAATTGAAGATGAGGAAATCTGATTCGTGCAGCTAGTACCCTCTATTAATGGCACAGAGCCGCAAGCCTGAATGGTAGGATCTATCTGGTTAATGGCGGTGACAACCTAGTATAGTTGAAACTTTAAATGGATTCTATAAGTATATTATAGATGATCCTTTTATGGTGTGAGTATAGATCAGCTATCTCTCCAGAAATTCTCTTGAAATTTGCTATCTATGCATATGTAAAAGCGACATCGGATCATCGAATAAAAGCTCCTGTAACTGGCTTCTCACGTAGTTATTGTTAGTCTTCTTTTAACTTCAACTTGCCGAATACATTCACTAGACTTTAATAGCACTGTTGAAGAATCGTGGTATTGTTTACTGCTCCTCGTGCGAGGTGGGACGCTTAAGCCAGTTAGAGTGTGAAAACAATCGTGCCCCGATATCAATTTCTGGAGGTAGGCCGGGCTAGTAAAGACCTGACGTGGGGGTTTTGTATATTCATTATTAGCTATGTTAGCATTAGGCAGGCCCCTGTTTGTTGAGCAATAGTTCGCCATGAACTCATGAGCTTGTTGCCTGATGGCGGGCCCTGCCTCCATACCTCAGTGACGACTTGAATGCCAGTTCTGGCGGCCGCAATACCATATACTTCTATGGCGCTATGCCAAGCCCTAAATCGCTCCTGATGACTTTCCTCGAACGCTTCGGTTGCGGCAATAAATGCTGGCCAGAAAAGTGGTGCGGCAAGAATCTTAGTTTGCGTCTTGATAGCTTCAATTGCTTCGATGCTCTCGAGAACAGCCTCGATGTACTGGCGCAAATAACGGTAGCTTAGGAGGCGGATATTTTGGGAGAAATAGATGACGAGAGCATGATAGAACGCTCTCGTCTGGTAGTAGATGATTTGATAGCTTATGCCAGCATTCAATCGTCGACACCTATCCAGTTGTTCGTCTAATGGCCACTCCAAAATAGTTGCCTCGAGCTCATCGCACGAGATGCTCAACTCCTCCGGTATGAAGGAACTCCTACTCTTCCCTCTTGCATTATCGACCAACCCGATAAGCTCGATTGCATCTTTAAGTAGAATGAGAAGCCGCTGTGGTATGCCGTAGATGAACTCATAGGTATCCATCTCAGGTGGCCGAACTCCTGCAGATGTCGCTGGTATAGCAGTTCCGACACTAATATGCTGCGCACCGTATAAGCCATCAGCTGAATCCAGGCCTGGACTGTCTTGCAGACTAAGGAGGGTTGAGAAACGTGAACTGTTGTTCTGGTGTGGCCAGGCCGTACTCTCATAGATCACCCTCAGGTAATAATAAATCCGATGAAGGGATTGAGCCTTTTTGGAAAAGCTGCTCTTACGACGACTCATGTGCTTGATAAGCTGTTCGGCACCATCTAAGTGCACACTGCAAGTGCTTGTCTCCCCTGACATGACCTATAAAATACATCAGTTATATTAAAAGTATGATGGCGACTAGCAAGGTTAACATACGTTGATGGAAATCATTGATAGCATTGTAGCGAGGAACTCTTTATACTTAGGCCTAGTACCCGAGTAGAGATCCGTTTCCATGGCTCGCTTCAAAAGACCAATAGCATCACCGCGGAAGCATGTAGCAACATCCTCCCAATGTTTCGCTTCACCTTCTCGCTTGCGAGCCAAGTAATCATTGGAAATGTAGAAAGCACTTATCGAGAGCAGGGCTTTTCGCAGTGCATCTCGAATCCTACACGTGGAGCCTACAATACTTAGTTCACCTTCACTTTGAAGCACCCTCGTCAGGTGAATCGTCTTCCATGGGCTTTTGGCATTGTCAATAACGCAGAAAAGATTCACGACTCTGTGCATGTAATGATACAATAAGAACCGTTCCTGCTTAGCCATAAGCGAGGAGACCGGGGTAGCCATAGGGACGCTTAGCGGAGAGGAGTTGCCGTCGCGCCAGGGATCCATGGGCGACAGTATCATCGGCGACAAAGGGGATGAATCGGAAATATGACACTCGTTCCCAGTTGGGTTACCCTGAGAAGTGGGTAGTACGGTTTCTGGGTACTCATACTCTTCTGCTGCCGCTCTGCTTTGGATACCTAACCTCCACATATCCCGTGTAGCGATAGTCTCAGGACAGGATGGCAAGACGTCATGGTCTGAATCCATTAGAGATGTTATGCCGGGGGTGATAGAATTGGTCGTGGACTCTGGGGTTGCAGGATATTGGACTATGGTCTGATTCCATGTCTCTATTCCCGAAGCGTCAGCCGGCATGCATGCCGGATACACCGAACTCTCCCGAAAATCCGCGGGAGGAGAGTTGGGGGGTGGTCTACTCCATCCTAGGTCAAACACACCGAAATTTTGGATGCTAATAGATACATTGTTGGCGGGCACGTGCGAGTCAGCCTCTAGCGAGTCGATGATTCTGAGTATGTCCTGGACACGCCGCGGGGACAGCGTGGAGTTGGGAGCAACTAAACATTTATTACACTGTGATCTGAAGTAGAGGGACGAGAGAAAGCGTCTTACCAGAGAGAATTTGGCTTCTTAAGGGTGTCCGTGATGGTGCGGCAGTTGGAGCAATACTTTGGAAGCTCTCGCCATTCCCGGTCTCAGGAGTCAGCCATTGTAGGCGTGCCCCGTACCCTTCGCAGGTGAGGCATCTGTCGAGACAAACACGACATTGTGGCCGAGTCTCATCACACTTCACTTTCCTGGAACGACACGTCCAACACCCAGTGAACGTCTTGGTACGCTTGCAAACTCTAGTCCGAATTGAGGTTGCCATCAACTCATTAAACGGTTGACTATTGGTTAAAATGAAGACTCTTCCTCCTAACTGTAGTCGGCTCAATTGATGGGAATTGGGAAACCCAGCGCGAAACGAGTGACACAAGCGGCCAGTGGGTGTTCTATGTGAGCCAAGCTACACCCACCTGCCTTCTCTAGATATGGCTAGGCTTGCTATCTAGACAATGGCTGCCGGGCCGGGAGATAGCCTGCCTCCTTGGCGGTTTAGGGACCTTGTAGTGAGTACTCCGGTCTGGTAACCGGGAGGCAAGTGATAGCGGAGAGCCGGCATTGTACCAATACCCTCTCACCCATTAGACTATCACCAACCCCTCTGGGCAGAACCACGGCTATGCGGAGGATGGAAATATCACGCTAATAAAATACATAAATGGCATGCGATAGAGATGGGACCGTTATCGGTGAATAACCCCACACTGAGAATGGAGAGCCGGAGTGCTAACCAAGTTACCTATCTAGACTAGTCCAACCACTTCCACTCTTACACGTATGATAAGCTGGGTTGCGTGTATGGCTTCACCCCACGACCCCAGTGACGGCGAGGGAACAGGCGCAGCCCCAGTCATGTGTATAGTTCTTTCGCGTCCAAGGCTGCAACATTACTTAATACAATACAATCAGTAGTCTTTGGTTCGTGACTTTCACCTCACGTTATCGGAGTGTGTCTTATAATTATACTACAATACTGTTTCCTTGTGACCATCTGCCTCTTTTCAAAACATTGTGTATCATATAGCTAAGAATTCGACTGCGATGCCGAAATCCGTTGAGACCGTCGACCTATCTAACACGGTCGGGGCATATTATGCGCCGGCAACCGTAATCAATGCTACGAGAGTCATCCACATTGCTGGTCAACCCGGTAGCACTAAGGATGGCCAAGTACCTGAGGACTACGAGTCCCAGATTCACCTAGCTTTATTAAATCTGCGGAAACTCATCGTCGCAACTTGTGCGTCAGTAAAAGACATCGCGAAGCTGACTCTCTTGATCGTCGACTACGGCTCTGCTACCCGCAAGCATACCCGCCATATTCAGCGTTTTCTGGCTGGCCATCGCCCGGCTATCACGCTCATCCCCGTGCCGCAATTGGCAGCGCCGAGTTGGAAGTTCGAAATAGACGCTGTTATTGCCCTTCCCACCAAACCCCCTATTCCGGCTGCCTTGCCCGCCGCTAAGGAGGTCGTCGATGTTGTGATTATCGGTGCAGGTCTCGCGGGCCTCTCAGCAGCCCATGAGGTGCTTAAATCCGGATTGTCCTGCGTGGTCTTGGAGGCTCGTGATAGAGTGGGCGGGAAGACCTGGAGTTGGCCCCTGGAAGATGGCAAGGGCGTAGTCGATCTTGGTGCTGCCTGGATCAACGACACCAACCAGAGCAAGATGTACGCGCTGGCTAAAAGATACGGGGCGGAATTGATAGTACAGAATACCGAGGGAAACTGCGTGCTACAGGACTTTAACGGGAGATGTACTCCATTTCAGTATGGTGAACTGCCAAATGTGAGCTTGTGGCCACAACTCGTTTTTTGACTTCCTCGTGGCTTGTGGGATATAGCTAACATTTCTGTCTAGTTCGATAATGAAATCCGCACAAAGCTTGCCGGGATTCGGGACATGTGCGAGGCGGACTGTCAGGCATTAGATACCTGGAAACCAAAAGACACTACCCTGGATTATCAGACTTTCGAATCCTACCTCCGCTCTCGCGGCGCCGACGAGGTTGCCATGGCCACAGCTACGGTTTGGACAAGGGCTATGTTAGGTCAAGAGCCGAAAGATATTTCTGCTCTATACTTTCTTAATTACTGCAAATCCGGTGGCGGCCTGCTGCAGATGCGATCTGACCGCAAAGATGGAGGCCAGTACTTACGTGTGCGCCAAGGAACACAAGTCTTTGCTCTCGGCCTGGCTGGCTCCTTACCTACAGGCATGGTTCGGCTCAACAGCCCCGTACGAGCTGTAGTTCAAGAGGGCGACAGCTCACTGAAGGTTCAGGCTGGCGGCCATGTCTATGCTGCCCGCAAGGTCATTACTACTGTGCCTGGACCCGTCCTCAAGACAATCACCTTTAACCCGCCGTTGCCTCCGACCAAGAAGGTGTGGATTGATTCCCTCACATACGGCTATTACACTAAGGCAATGATGGAATTCAAGTCTCCGTTCTGGGTCAAGAAAGGATTTTGCGGCCTCACACAATCCTTTNATCGGGCCTGCCTCCGTAATTCGAGATACGTGTAGCCCTGCAGATAACAAGTACGTCTTGACATGCTTTATGGCGGGCGATCCTGGGAGGGAATGGGCAGCTCTATCTACCCCCNGAGCGCGAGCGGAGACTTCTAGACCAACTCGAGAACCTTTTTGGGATGGAAAATCTGGAGAAGGAATTTAAGCAAATGATTACCCATGAATGGATACAGGATGAGTTCTCTGGTTGGGGATGCCCGTGCACGTCACTCGCTCCGGGCGTTCTTGATACGCTCGGCGGTGACGCCCTAAGGGAGCCTTGCGGCAACCTGCACTTCGCCGGCACGGAGACGGCAGGTGAGTGGAAGGGGTATATGGAGGGGGCGGTGCGGAGTGGCGAGCGAGCTGCTGCCGAGGTCGTCAAAGATTTGCAAGCCGGTTTTGTCTCGCGGTTATGATCTGTTGAGTATAGCTTATCTAGCTTCATTCGAGTTATAGGATTAATGAAATATGCATGATGTATCTATTTATCACGGATACTGAGATGTCGCGTCGCCTACTAGTGAGTCCTCGCGTGTATGCAGCAGCAATCGAGTACATAAGTCCCATATCGGAGCGGTTTAGGAGCTGCTCGAAAAGACGCTGAATAATTCTCTTCCGTAGTACTGCAATGTACTACCCACGGACGCAGCGCGAGGTCAAGATAATGCACCTTTGAAGTTCCACGGCGTGTATGGCCTGGGTTCGTCTGCATTGGATGATAGAATAGGTACGTTAGACGTCAAAATTAGTAATACGCTGGAGACGTAGCGTCGGCGTCGCTGTGGCCTTCCCATTTGGCGCCTGGTGCTATCTAAGTACAGCGAATACAGAGCAGAGTACCGAACTAGAATCATGCAGGCCATGCATACAGGAGACCCAGAGGCGGCCTAAACGGGTAGCAGGTTTAGCTCAGGCGATACTACCCGCGGGCGCGAGGAGTACGGTCCACTAAGGACACCCCACGAGGTTTCATTTCTTATGTCAAATGCTTCTTCTTTTTTCTCCCGAAGACGAAGATGCCAATAGATAAGGTTGGGTTTAAAATACCAGCACTTCAAATTGCGTCAAGATGTATGTGGTGGTGGCGGACATTCAAAGGTATCTTACTTCCATTATCGGAGCAGGCAGCTAGAAGCGAAGGTTATTGATTAGGTATGTAGTATGCGGGGAGCAACGAATTGTACGCTAGGTACTTAGTACGCTTAGTACCTAGCTGACCTTTATCGGAACTGTGTTATGTCTTCTTGCTCATAGTATCTATTGAATGCCAACACGCAACTTTCAACTCCGAGTATTGAATTTCTTAGATTAAATTTCAATTATTCAGGCCAGGCTGTCACGTAGTTATCATGTCGCAAGAAAAAGCAAGGGTTTTGGTCGTTGGGGCTGGCGGCGTCGGCACTCTAGCAGCCTATGCGTTAGAGACCGGCGGCAAGGCAGAAGTCACAGCGGTCATGAGATCGAACTATGCGGCTGTTGAGAAGAATGGCATCGATATCGATTCGATTGAGCATGGTCACGACATCAAAGGCTGGCGACCAACCGTAAGTGAGTCACTCACCTCATTCATGAGTAGCCCTTCGTGTAGAGACTTACATAAAACCCTCTAGTTCGAAAGACTATACCCAACGTGAGTGAAGAGAAGCTGGAACCGTTCGACTTCATCCTAGTGACGACGAAAAATATCCTGGAACTCCCCCCTACCGTGGCGGATATAATCGAACCAGCCGTCACTACAGGCAAGACTGCCATCGTTCTATCGCAGAACGGTCTTAACATTGAGAAGCCTTTAATAGAGCGCTTCCCGAAAACCCCCATTATTAGTAGCATCTCCTATGTCGGCGCAACTGAAACGTCGCACGGCAAGATTCTCCACGACGATGCGGATAGACAGAAGATTGGGCCCTTCGACAACCCGGGAGTGTCGCCCGAGGTAGCGGAAGAGGCAACCCGCCGCTACGTGGCTATCTATACCGCCGGCAACAAACTGGACGTCACTTTTGATGCAGACGTAAAATATGTGCGCTGGCGCAAGCTGCTTTACAATTCATCGTATAATTCGGTCGCAGCAGTGCTTCGAATGGATACGGCGCGCATGCGCATGAGTCAGCATGTCATCGATGACCTGATTCGACCCATTATGCTGGAGATAGTGGCCGCAGCTCGCGCCAACGGCATTGATTTGCCGGACGACGCTCCCGACTTAGTCATCCGCGCCGACCCGACGGACACGGCGTTCAAGCCGAGCATGTGCCAAGATGCGGAGAAGGGCAATCTCATGGAGATTGAGACCATCGTTGGCGAACCTTTACGAGAGGGCGAAGCGAAAGGAGTTCCAATGCCCACGCTGCGGACTATTTACGGGTTGCTCAAGGGGATACAACTACAGATTAAGGAGAAAAGGGGTTTGTGGGAGGCTAAATTTACCCCCGGCAATCCGTATTATTAGATAGAACGACTCGATAAAGAATAAACATTTCTTTTATTCTTGAGCTAAATGCTCGAAAATAGGAAATGCGTTACTGCAGTAAATGGCTCTTGTGTGAAAATCCCGACATTTCTTACTCTATTTACCTAAGCGTAGTGAGAGTATGCAGCGCACCCACACATGATCAACTATCCTATGTCGAATAGGATCAAGAAAATACATCAACATTCCCATTCGCGATAGTAGAAAGTTTTAAAAGTCAATATAGGTACGAGTCTATCTAATCAGAGTATCCAGCTACAGGATCCTTCTCAAGGCGGTGTTTACTCCTTAAATAATAGGTAGAGTAGATTTAATTGACCCCAACGAGTACACAACACTACAATTTGGCTAAAATGCCACTGGGTTTCAATACGGAGAGATACTCCTTTCTTATTTCGGTGACGGATCGGCATCTGTGTAAAATATCAGTAGAACGTTGGTGAGGTCAGTATGCCTCTATGGGCGAAGACCGGTGACTTACCCTGCTAATGCCATTGTAGATTTAAACTCATCATAAAGGAGGTTGACGGCAAGTTCTACACCTTTCTCGCCCCCGTACTTGAAAGTGCTGTCTGTCAGCTCGGGATTTACTAGGGCTGAAGGGAATTACAAACCGCCAATCCCCAAATCGCCGGGCGCCCAGCGAAACAGAAGTCAGCGCCGAGAGCCAGCGCTTTGAATATATCCGTTCCACGTCGAATTCCGCCATCAACGGCGATGGGAATACGGCCCTTAACAACTGGCGCGATCTCTCGAAGGGTATCTAGGGTGGCGGGAGCCGAATCTAGCTGGCGCCCACCGTGGTTCGAAATGATAATTCCATCCATACCATGGCTGATCGCGAGCTCGGCGTCTTCAATGGTATAGACTAATACAGAGTTAGGATAGTGCATTCTAGCCTATAAAATATAAAATAGCCACACCCACTTCCTTTAGCCCAGAGCTCAAGCTTAGTGTGTTTGCGGAAAAAGTCTATCAGGTCTGGCCACTCCGAGGAGTCGTCTTATAGCATATTAGTAAGATAGACGGATTTAACATGATAATGGGAGTAGATTCCTACCGTATGCCATGGAATCGCCGCTGTTCTCAAGGTTCGTGACATCCACCCCGGGGAACAGATTCGGATATTCCATTCCTTTTGGCATACTGAAATCGTTTCGAAATTCATTTAGTCTCCGACCCAGGTAAGGCGCATCAATTGTGAGTAGCAGAGCCTTGAACCCGGAGTCTTCATGCGCAGCATTAGTGAGTTTCTATTTTTTCTTCTCCGATAAACTGAAATGCAACTACCTTCGGCTCTTCTTACAAGCTGTAACATGGCCTCCTTATTCTTTAATAAGCTTAACTGCATTGCGTATGGGTTCCCTTTACTCTCTGCGATTACGTCCTCAAGCTTAGTGGTAGAATAGCATGAAAGGCCCATTGCAATGTTCGCAGTAGCTGCAGCCCTCGAAGTGGCAGCCTCGCCATCGGGATGAGCCAAGCTCTGCATCGCAGTCGGAGAGAAACCAAACGGGAACTTGACTCGCGTGCCGAAGATGGTGGTACTAGTGTCAAGCTGGGAAACGTTGCGGAGAACTCTGGGGCGGATTTTATAACGGTCATATGCGGTCTCGTTCTCCCGTAATCTATGTAGATTTCAGTTACCGACTAACACCGTAGTGGACTAAGAGCACAAACGTGATGAGATCCATAGCACCCTCGTTGTAGTACTCTAAATGACGTCAGGCTTTCTCAACTGAGAGTATGGGAATGTCTTTCACACCTCTATATGACTTGGACAACTTGGCTGACCCCAACCTCTCGAGATCTTTGATGCAGTAGACCTGCTGGTCGTACTTTCGCTGTCTGTTTGCCATGACTGTTGTAACTAATATGGTGTCTAGGGGTGGTGGTTATAGACTTTCGATAGGAATCCAAGACAAGGATAGACTAATTCGAAAAAAGTCTCTATGCACTGAGGGCGAGAAGAACATTCACTAAAATACTGAGTGCATCATCAACCGGTGGCAGAGACGCCGAGAGACTCGACACGCCCATACCTAACTATCTATTGAAGTCGAGGTACAGAAAGGGGCGTGGATGTATCTAGATAAGCTATGACAGCTACCCCTGCTTAGCACTCTAAGTTGCCGTTAGCTATCCGTCGCTGTGGATTCCTTGTTCCGGCGAGTACTGTAGAGTACATAATTAGTGATAGGACTCTGTCTTTACCAGCTCCGACAACGCCGCAATCGCAGCAGTCGTCTCGATAACTTTTAACGCATCGATGCGATACATTTAGTTCTAGCATTTCAATCTTTATAGTATTGTAGCTGTTATAGTGTTATAATGGATACCTTTATAATGATAAGCATAATTATCAAAGTGGTTAAGAAAGCTTTCGGACTAACTAAGCTTTAGACCATCCATGAGAACCACTATTTTATACAGGGAGCAAACAGTGAGCATCAATGAGCGTCCCACATCTTGATACCATTGACGATAATTAATCACGATTAGTCTACCTAGTCTATGTGGGCGCACAGGAGATAAAATCGCGAGTCAGTCCGTCGCTGTTACTAATGACTTGAGGTGATAAGGTACGCACTTTAGTTACGGAATGACATAGGTAATTGGGCTTAAGACCGGAGCACATGTATGTTAGAGGCGAGTGAACGTGTCAAAATCTACGTCCTTTATATGTAAGTCGCCGTCGTAAGTCGCTGCCGTTACTATAAGCTCGCACTCTACTTCTTCCAATTCAGCCTCATTTTCCATCCATCAGTGGTTTTGACGAAGGACTTGTATATCACTCAACATGAGCCCCCCTGGTAAACCTCCTGCTTCTACCTATAGGTATAACGAGAAGCCTGTATACACAACTTCCAATGGCGCTCCTGTCGAGAGCGCTTCGGCGTGGCAGCGCGTCGGACCGATGGGGCCGTTGTTACTTCAAGACTTTCATCTCATTGACCAACTTGCGCATTTCGACCGCGAGCGCATTCCCGAGAGAGTTGTCCACGCCAAGGGCGCCGGTGCCTATGGCGAAGTGAGCATAGCTTAAAGAAGCTGCAACGCTAGAAGAACGATAAACTAACCTCACTTTGTAGTTCGAAGTGACTCACGATATAAGCGATATCACAATTATCGATATGTTGTTAAGAGTGGGAAAGAAAACACCGCTCGTTACTCGATTCTCGACTGTTGGAGGCGAGAAGGGCTCTGCTGATACCGCTCGCGATCCACGGGGATTTGCGATTAAATTCTACACACAGGATGGGAATTGGGACTGGGTTTTTAACAATACCCCGATATTTTTTCTACGCGACCCTGTCAACTTTCCAATTTTTATCCATACGCAGAAGAGGAATCCCCAGACAAACCTGAAGGATGCCACTATGTTTTGGGACTACCTCTCTACTCACCAGGAGTCTATTCATCAAATAATGCACTTGTTCTCGGATCGCGGTACGCCATATTCATATCGACACATGAATGGGTATGTGATGTCGATGCTAAAAAATGTTCGATTGTTAACTCTTTTAGGTACTCTGGCCACACCTATAAATGGATTCAGCCGGACGGATCATTCGTATACACCAAAATTCACTTGAAGACGGATCAAGGCCACAGGACGTTCACCAATGAAGCAGCCACAAAGATGTCAGCTGAGAATCCAGATTGGAGTACGCAAGACCTTTTTGACGCCATCCAACGGCGAGAGTATCCGAGTTGGACCGTCTACGTGCAGACCCTCACTCCGTCTCAAGCGGAGAGATTTAAGTGGAATGTCTTCGATTTAACCAAAGTTTGGCCACAAAAGGACGTGCCGCTACGACCGTTTGGAAAACTCACACTCAACAGGAACGTCGAGAACTATTTCGCAGAGATGGAGCAGGCCGCTTTCTCGCCTTCTCATATGGTCCCGGGTGTGGAACCCTCTGCCGACCCGGTCCTTCAAGCACGACTCTTCTCGTACCCCGACACACATCGCCACCGCTTAGGCGTTAATTATCAACAAATTCCTGTGAATACACCACTTTATTCATTTAACCCCTTTCAGAGAGATGGGGCGATGGCAGTGAATGGCAACTACGGCGCCAACCCTAACTATCCTAGCACATCTCAACCCCTGACTTACAAGTCCGTAGCCAAGGCCCACGAGGTGTGGGCTGGCGAAGTTGTTAAAGATCTCTTCGGAGAGGCTAAGCCGGAGGACTACGAACAGGCAAACGGACTCTGGAGAGTTCTCGGTAGGACGAATGATCAACAAGCTAACTTTGTTCACAATGTTGCCAGTCACCTTTCTGGGGCACGCCAAGACATTCGCCATCGAACATATGGGATGTTTTCGCGCGTGAGCAAGGACCTTGGTCAAATGATTACTGTTGAGACTGAGAAGATTGTTCAGTAAGCAGTCATCAACTTCTGTTAACAGCGAGTGATACTAACATATAACCTCTTCTAGAGGCGGTAGTGAGATCGCTTCGAAACTTTAATGATAGCAATATACAACCGGAGTGCGTTACCTACACAATGGTTCGCGATAGACACTGTGGAAGAAAATGGCAATTGTTATATCCCTTTATAATGCGATTGGGATACCATTGCTAGCTTTTGACGATCTTCGTTATTTCTTGGCATAAAGTAATGGTGAGGATTTAGCTGCGGCACTCAAGATGTGTTGCGGTGGTATGGAGTCTACATATACCGTTAATACTCACGGAGTATTAACGGCGTCGTTTTTACTCTGTGACAAGATGATATTTCCTTGAGTAAGAAGTAGTTAGTAGGAGTTACATATGTGACGGGAGTTATCATTGAGTGCATTGCTGAGATACCGGAGTCAGTGTTAAAATATTTAAGAGTGAAGAAGACGGGCAATAGTTGAATTGAAGAGTCGCAAGGTTGTACGTATCTTCTAACGAGTAAATTTACACAAAAAAGTATTCCTATCATTCCTAAACATATGCCCCTGAACATCTCGTTTTAAAATCATTGCCCCTAACTAAGTCGTTAAAGGGGGCAAGCTACTCTCCCTTCGACAGCTCGCCATTTGACACCCGGATCTCGTACTCGAAATCAGGCTGGAATTCCGTGTACAGCGTTTCCTTGAAGAAGAATTAGGCTGATTCTTAGAGTATATAGGAGATAGACTCGAACTCACCGGGTCGGCATTAACATTTGATGTAAATGCGGCCTCTTTGTCGCCAATGAGCTTTTTAGGGAGTCCCGCACTCTCGACCATTAGCTGTACCTCGCATGTTCGTTCCATGCACGTAAATAAATACGCAGCTTCGTCAACGGTCCCGCCGGCAGTCAGGAGCCCGTGGTTCTGTAAGATTATAGCCCGACCTTTGGGACCCAGGGCCTCTGCTATCCTAACACCTTCCTCAGCGCCAAGTACCACACCGCCGAACGCCTCGTACACGGCCTGGATTCCATAAAAATTGCAGGAGTCCTGGTTGATCATGTCCAAGGGCCGACCAAAAGCAGACCACGCCTTACCTGCGGGAGAATGTGTGTGGCAGGCGGCGTGGATATCGGGTCGCGCCTTGTGAATGGCACTGTGGATCATGAAACCCGCCGCGTTCACAGCTGTCTTGTTACCACCGATTACTTGGCCTTGTTCGTCAATCTGGACCATATCACTGGCCTTCAGCATGGCGAAGTGCTTGCCCATCCTATCGCAAATTAGAGGATAGGTAAACGTACGCACGGGAAAGCCGCTACGTACGGGTTAATCCAGAAGGTGGTAGGGTCAACGGGGTCGCGCACGCTAATATGTCCACTCGTTCCCTCGGTGAATCCTTTGCGCGCAAACACCCTGAATGCACCAGCCATGTGCTCAAGCTGCCATTGTCGCTTCTTGTGGGGATCATCAATCTTAGGGATGCCCGGAAATTCATAGCCACCGGTTGATAGAGCCGCAACTTTGGGAGCTGTATTAGCTTGTGTCACGTTGTCAGCGAGTGACACTGCCTTCGATGCTGTAGTAAGTGAAGTAGTGGTGATGGTGGTTGTAGTAGACATATTGATAGAGCACTACTAGCTAAAAAAAGATAAATTCAACTAAATGGCGTTCATAATTCTGCACGTCAGATAGAACGACACCTTACCACAGTTATATTAGTGTAGGTGTTGTTAGGATGTGATGTACGGTATGCTAGAGACATCCAGCAATGTCTATTATAGCCGTGTTGTTCTATGATCCGTGGAATAGTAGATAGGCCATTGATTTGCGGGAGGCTCATCCTGAGGCGTGACTAGTGACGCAACTTCGTATATAGAACTAGCGGCCTGTAAGTCACAATTGAAGCTAGCAATATGCTTTATTGGTTACCCTTTAAATGGATCTTATACTTAGTAATTGCTACGTTAGTATTAGATCTTTTAATTAGTAACTGCTTTTTTAAATATAGAAAAAAAAAGGTATTTTTTGTAATTATATAGTTATAGCCGGAAGTTTTTATTTTTTAACTAAGGAAC
>JAPUUL010000015.1:0-44547 GCA_029590625.1 Lasiodiplodia mahajangana | reverse complement strand
GGGGGGGAAGCAATTGAAGTTCGATTGAACTTTTTTTTCTCACCCCGTCGACTTTCCCTTTGGATTGATTGAGTTGAAGATTACTAGAATATTTCGGAGCTTGCGCTGTTTTGGGGGTCCCTGCTTATCTCCGTCGCCAGCTTGTTGGGGACACTCCGAGTAGACGAACGGAGCCCAATCGGAGCTCTCAAGGACTAGTTTCGAGCTCTGATTCGCCAAGGGCCCACCTACATACTTAGTAAGTGGCTCACTCACCTGCACAAGTCCCTATAAATCTTGTGGCCAAGAGTGGGTATGTAGTTCTATAGGTAGCCTAAGGTAGGTACCGAAATACCATAGCGGGTCAGGGGGGGTTTTCAAAATAATAGTGAAGACTATGTTGAAAAATGAAAATTATTTTCAAGGTAACATACTTGTAACAGTTCAGAGGGCAACAAGAGTTATGGACTAAAAAGATTTTGGCTCTTTAACATATGTTCTATAGAAAAGAATTTTCACTCAAAATTATCCCGAGCCTTTAAAATAAAGTCTGCTCACAATAATTTTCCCTCAAAAGAATTTTGACTTCCCAAAATGGTTTCCAACAGCGTTGTGGTAGGTGGTAGGTRGCAGTAGGTGGTGGTAGGTGGCAGTAGGTGGTGGTAGGTGGCAGTAGGTGGTGGTAGGTGGCAGTAGGTGGTGGTAAGTGGCTATAGGGCTATAGGGGCTGTAGGGGCTGCCANCTACCTAGGTACTGCCACCACCTACCACCACCTACCACCTACTACCATTTACTGCCACCCACCACCGCCCACCACAACCCATCACCACGCAAGGTTGACCGTTGCAGTTCACCAATCAACCGATCTACACCACCACCACCACCCTAGATCCCAGGAATATTAGCGCAATCGCCTTATCGTTCAGAACTTTAGCGGAGGGTTTCGTAGCCTTTGCGAAATATCGTAGAATATAAATCTTAAAGTTGTACGGTCGAAATACTAGCTCGAAATAATCGTACGCTCAAAAGAATAATTGCACGCTTAAAATAATTGTTGTTCAAAATAATTTTGCGGGCCAAACATAAGTTTCCGCTTAAAAATGGGGTTCAGTACAACAGGTACACTAAAATTACAAGGGTTGTACATATAAAAGTATTGTACCTATTATGTTCTACAGTGGCTAGCCTTGGGAACTGTAGTTTGGCTTGTAGTACTGAAAACGCTAGCTACAATTATTTTGAAATCCCCCCCTGGCGCGCTATGGTAGGTATCTACGGGGTATCTATCTAGGTGCCGTCGCAAAGCATCGGACCCTGTTCTTCACTTTAGACCCTGTCAATAAAATCTCGTAGGATCGATACAAGTACCTACTGATGCGTGTATATCCGCTTGATTAGCAGAGCTCTCTGAAGCTCCAACGTCACTCTCTCTTGCCAATTGTCTCGCCTTATTATATGCGCTATGCACATTCAACTCCATAAGACCTGATGACGTCCCCAATGCCCCAATGTCGGGGTTTCACCCATCCTTTCGTCCTTCTCGTTCGAAGCGCCCTTAGATCAAGAAGCACTCTAGAAGCTCCTACTCGAATCACGACAAGACGACTAGCCTTCCTCACTACCCCATCTCGACACCCGAGATTCTTCTCATCATGCCGCGCTTTCTCTTCCATAAAACCAGGGGCTTCAGCTGCCGGCACAGAACCTAAAAAAACACCGCCTACCAGCTCGCTCGCCTCTAAAATACACCCCCTCTCCCACTATAGCTATGCCCAGCGCCTAGCGATGAAATCACAACCGACAATGTTGTACGAAGCCGCCTCACAGACGGGGTTTCTTATATCGAGCTACGGAGCAGCTTTCTTCTGCCTGGGCTCAGCCGGCATCAATAGCTGGTTCAATGTCTACAATCTACCTCCCGGCATTTCATCATTGGTACCGGCCGGGTTTGGCGTCGTTAGCTTCATGTTCGCTGTGATTGGTACCGTCTTTGCCTTGAGGCCTAGCTCTATAATACGGTCAATCAAGGTTCTTCCAAACGCGGCATTGCAAAAGACCCCGGCCTCCCCAAGCCACCCCGTCGTGCTAGAGGTCGCCGCCCGCCGAATTTCCCCCATACCGCTGCCTCTAAAGCGCATACGGGTGGCCCCAGAGCAAATCGTTATGGTAAATCGATTACAGCGTCGCCCTGTGGTGCTTTCTAGAGAGCAGCTAGCCGCAAAGAAACAAGAAGACGCAAGGCGCAGGAAAGAAGAGCGCCAGTACGAGCTAGACCATCTCATGACTGCCCCTTTTCGTGACGCTGGCAGGGCTTCTGCCACCCTCCTGGGCAATATACGTCGGGGTCTAACCGGTGAAGGATTTGCGCCCGTATTCATCAATGGTACTCAGTACAAACTAGACATTGATGGAGGCTATGCCCTCGAAAATGGTCAGGCCTTAGATCAGATCGTCAGGATCCAACCTGACCCACAGCTGGCTCGTACACAATCAGAGAGCTCAACCAAGAAAAAATAAATATGCGATTTATAGCGCAGCCTTCCTTTCGGAATTAGGCCTGGGCAAGCCAAGTTGTACATTAGACGATGCCTCCCGCGTTTATGAGCCATGACATATAAAAATGTGTTTACATATCATCAGCCATAACGATGTATATTTTTGTACAGCTAGTATAATCTAAGGGACTATGTGCCCCCAGACTACAGGCCATGAATTCCTGTATCACGTCTTGTGATTTTTGAGAGCCCCGTTCATTATCACCAATCAAACACGGAGGTAAGTGAGACCAAATATGTGCTCTACACTTATGAAGTAGTTTCATTTTTGAGTACATGGCGCCATCAACATTTGTCTTAGACATTCTGAGGCAATAAAAATATGCGCTCCTTAGTAACATTTACAATTACACATGATGAGAACAATGTCACCACCTTCGTGATACACCTCATGATAATCATGTATAAGCAAACTTATAACGCATATGCTAATAGGTATAGTACCTAATCGAGATGGGTTTACTACCCCTGGTATTTTTGGCCGGTTAATCATACCACCATACCCCTCGCCTCTATAAACGACATAAGACGTTGAGTGACGGGCTCTTTTCTTGGCCCCTTGTGTCACGGCCGATATATATGTATGCCTTACTCATCTGCTCTTTGTTCATATCCAACCGCTACTACTCCTATAAGCTAATAGTAAGGGAGATCTTGAGAAAGGATAGCAACACCGAGTCGGGACTTTCTAAGCGATTTACGAGGGAGTTGGGGCGAGTAGTAAGTTCGGCAGGTAATGCCGCCATTACGGTCGATTCAACGGGCTAAGGCATTATCCATATCCCTTTTCTTAAATCATGATTTTAGGGTGGAAAGAATATCTACAGATTGGGCCATTGATGGTTGAAACTATATCTATAATTACGGGCATCTGCGCCGTCTTCGAGAAACATTCATGGTAGCTCCGTAGCTCTGATTCTACCAGTCGTGAGACTAGTTGAATATGACTTCCTTCTCATGGCTCCAGAAGGTTGATCAATGTTGGTTGATTAAAATCAGACGGATTTACACATCCATGTCATTGAGGATTACTCTGCGATGATTCAGGCTCCCTATTCTATTTGCAGCTTCCTGACCGCTCTCTATAACGACTTGTCTACTACGGCTAGTTCTGAATGACCAGCATAAGCAGTGATCTAACAACTTCCCAACGTATAGTAGGTAGTCGGCAGTATAAGAAATTATAAATCAGGAACTGGCGTCACATTCTTCACCACTCTTGCGGGAGACCCAACAGCGACGGAGAAATCAGGTATATCCCTCGTGACGACGCTCCCAGCGCCAATAGTGCAGCCCTCTAAGAATTCACGCGTCAGAAATTACTAACTTAAAAAAACAATCGGGTCAATCTTGTAAGCCGTATTACAGAGAGCATGGGACCAATCTCCCTACCAATACAGGTATAAAAAAAGAGCGGGAATACATACTACCTATAGTCACACCGGCGAGAATAGTAGTGTTGCCGCCGATCCAGCAGTCATCGCCGATGGTGACGGGCTTGGTATATTGGATGTTATCCCGGCGCGACTGTACGTCAGTGTCGTGAGTTGCCGAGAAGATCGAGACGAAAGGCCCGAAATGGGCGCGGTCCCCGATCGTCACCAGGCCGCTATCCAGTATCACGAGACTAGCCGACGGTGAGGCAGTGTTTGTTAGGTCATTTTCTGTGCCGTATTCCCACCATATCCTTGAAAGGGGAGGGAAAAAAAGATCTTACTGGAAGTTCGAGTAGAAGTTATCCCCAATCTGAATATTGCATCCATAATCAACGTTAATCGGAGGCTCGATATATACACCCTTGCCAACGCGGCCCATTACCCCCTTCAACATCTCTTCCCTATCCTTTACCAAGGATTCTCGCGTGGCGTCTTCTGGGAAGTGTGCGTTGTATTTATTCAAAAATTGCCGCGCCTTGAGTTGGACGGCTCTCAACTCCGGTGACCGAGGGTTGTACCTGTTGTCTTGTCAGTGCTCGCTTTCCTGAGAAGAAGTGTGACGCGTAGCCTCAGGGAGCTAAAGTTTCTCTTTGATGCCGAGAGACTCACGCCATACCCGAAATCATCTTCTCATATTCCTCCCCCCATAGTACGTTGGCGAGGCTCTTGGCCGTTTCGATCGCTGCAGGGTCTTTCTTTAAGCTGGCCATTGTTGACACTGTTGAGTACGAAACTTTATGGTAAAGATGAGTTGAAGCAGCGAATTTTGTCTATGATCCACGTAGACAAGAGAGTAGGATCCCATCGGGTGTTTCTCAATAAGCCCAACTGTGCAAAAAAAGGTGGGCGGGACTTTATCCGCATATGTAAATCGTGTCCAGATATATATTCTTTTCGTCTATTAGCCCCCGAACTCAATGGGGAGACTCTTACCAGTAGATTGTTGGTGTGCAGCTAAAGACACGTCACTCTGTTTCATATATCAATGTTTATCGTGACACTACAAGGAATAACAACGCCTCAAGGGGCCTGTGATAGCAAGTGAAGCCAGTTTTTGGCGTATCGCCCAATATTGGAAACATCCCTCACATATCTTGGTGTTACTACCCCTATTCCCACTATACTTCCAGTCACCGCCATTCACCAGAGGCCTTACTCTTAACAACTATTAATCGAAGCCTATGGGATAACTAGGGTTCATACCTAGTCCAGTATGAGTACCTATGGGACAGCCCCTATTGTTGGATACGCGAGAATTTGAGTGACAGCTAGGTTGATTGCTCAAAACTGAAGATTCTGTCACAAACATTATTCTACAGTGGTGTTACGAGAAGTGCATGGCTAATCTTTGTTGCCAGGTCGAAACTGTCATAATACCTATAACTATAGCCGCATTTCTAGTTCTAAGATCACTGAAATATGTTAATTTTCTATAATATCGCTTACAATATAACAACGTATCGTGGGAAAAAATTGGAACTAGAATAGCCTAGTCAATGCAATGTTGAAATAACCACTCTGTACAAAGGTAGACACACTGCTATCATATCTGCCAACGGCGTGACCTGCTCCTTTCCCAGGTAGGTGGCGCATATTCAACCCTTTTTTTCCTTACTCAATAAGCGCGCGGATTATTGGCATTCTCCTCTCATACCGTTAATCGGATATCGGCACAGTCTGAGGACACAGTAAGTAGCACATATGTTTTCCCATTTTTAAAGTTATGGCTTCGCTTTTATACGACGCCGTTTTGTCTTGAACACAACAACAAAACTAGTATTAATGGCCAAGTACGCCGGAAATCTCGCCAATCAGCAGTTGCTCTATCAGCTCAATGTGTTTATGGCTTAGCTACATGGGTAGATCAACAAGGCTGTGGGATGCGTATACGCCCTGTCTAATCTTGAGGCTTTTCACACCTATTCTCGAGCCCTTAGTCGGAGGGTACGAGAAACAAACTTTAGCTAATTATCAAATCAATTTATGGGTAATAAGGGAAGCTAAAAAAATCATTAGGATATCCTACTGAGCTTGGTGAAAGCGCTCCCGGGTACGGCTATTATGCTCTCCTTGTTGTGACCATATATACGAGTCAATATACTGAATTCGCATAGCAATATATATATGAAAGCGAATTTTCTACATGAGGGGAAAAAAAAAAATATTGGTATAAACCCTCAGCTCTAGGGTCAAAACACGCTAAGCAATGTTGTGAAAGGAACGTAACTAAATTTGAAGGTATGAAAATGCCAACATTAATACCAACCCTAGGACTGATGGGTAAATATAATATCAGCTATCGTTTGAATTTGTGTTGCCTTTGGTACGGATAATAGAACCTAAAACCTTATGGCTTCACGAATGTTTTCTATGCCGTATCATAAGAGCTCAGTAATGCTCACATCTGTCTACGATTACTTCATGAATTATGCACTTTTCGAGTTGCTAATCTCGTCTCTATCAGAGAGCATAATGCCATTGAAATGAAATGCAACTGCCACGTAAGTAGTGAACCCATCCCCTCTAATTAGTGTCTGCAGTGGCACATCCATTTGTGAAGCTGAGTCCAAGATTGCCCCTTGGCAAGGAAACCCTACGGCGTACTGGTAAAGCGAAGTCTAGATATGATTAGCTCGCAGAGCGCGCGTCGAATTGATATCAAAACGTCTCGAAACAGTGACCAAGCGCTCTCGTGCGGATGAGGCAACAGGTACAAGCGGCCGTTTTAATAGCGGATTAAGACATCAAAGGAGAAGGGTTGTATTTCCTCAGCCTATTGGTGATCGGTAATCGATGGGACCGCGTATACCTGTGTCATGTTCATTTCCGTGAGACGTCGTGTCTAGGCGCGCAAGAATAGCCTACGGCATTATTAGACATTAGACGTGGCAGCGAGACGTGAGACGTGAGACAGACCGCAGCGATAATTAACGCCTTACATTGTCACCAGCAACACATATCCTCGGCCGTATTAGACGATATGTAGTGCAACAGATGGCTCCCTCACTTAGACTAAACTGCGATCATGTAGGCCTAGATTGACTATGGAGCTAGGTACGGCATTGTAGACAGACTTGCTCTTTTTCGGCTGCCTCGAGGTGATATGAATGGATCCGTATTTAATCATTGGGACGACACGTAGATATTTGCTTTAGCTGAGCCCAGCCTTAGCTTGCGGCTATCTTCACATTTGTTCATACCATCAGAGTTTGGCCAGAGGAGAAGCATCGATCGCCGTGCGGTCCGATTGCACTTGTTACCTCCTATTCTTCATTGGATAGGCAGGCCCCGATCATCCCAATGGACAACTTGCGACTAAAGTCTCGAGTCATGCAGTGCATGCTGTTGTGCTTCATTTGCCGAACGCGTGGTGCGGTTGAAGTCTTCCCTAATAAGGCCGAGCCAGAAGATCTCCCTTTGCGAAAGAGTGGCGTGCGTTGTAGTGCCGACATTTGCTGTCTATGTAATCTACACAATGCGTAGTCGCATGTCGGCGAACGCACCGTAGTCGCGGGGAACATTGGGTCTAAAACTCCGTCGATGGCTTGCATGCCGCTAGGTATTTCACTCCTGCCGAACTTGCCAGATGCGTATAGTGTTGGTCGGATCTTCTAGAACGTGTGTCAATCAGATGCCATACCCAGACTAGAGAGAGGGGATAATGCCGGGAAGCACCCATGCGACGGTAGGCAGTTCCTAATCTCGCATTCGCCTCATTCTCGGGAGGCGTTTTAATAGACCCAATCAGTCTAATCAGTGGCTGTCGACATCAGTAGATCGGTTGAGGTCTCACATACAGGGCGCCAGACAATTCGATGTTTGGCGCAAGCTGATTTCTGGATCTGGACACAAGAGATCTACTAGCGAACCCAATTGAGCCTAGATTAAACTAGTTGCGGATGGGTTCGTCGAATAGTAATCCAGAAACTGGGCGAGCTCCTACCTATTTCGACTGATTCGTGTACACTTACAATGCAAGTCCGCTGATGCGACTCTCTCTCTCCGACATGGCTTAGATAGGCGCGGTGGTGCGTCTAAGTCTGGGTGATCAACCTCGATAGCCCTTAGGCTTGCTGAGACAAGTAAAGTCCCACTCAAAGATTGAGCTGTGTGACAACCAATGAAGAGTTGCTGCTGCTGGTAACAGGTTTTCCCAGCTGTGTGGTACATATCTCAATCTTCACCGCCGCTTGGGCTTCCGTTTCTGCAAGCACTTTACCTTGGAGGGACTAGCGAGCAGTGTGGCAACGTAACGCCTTCAAGAATATGCACGTCCCCGTCTCATTCGCGCAGGACTATGCGCAGCTGTCACCCACCTATCACACTCTCAGTCTATATCTAGGAGAGTGCCGCAGACCTGCAAGCCATGAAGGAAATTTTCCTTCGACACTGCAGCGACTAGATGTCCGTGTCCTTAGTGTGGGTGTGAGGCGGTGAGTTGGGTTTTGGACGGCGTGCGGTTGAATTCTTCAACACCGTGAATCAGATTTTCATCCGATTTTCAACGATGCCAAGCTAACGGCCAACCTTGATGGGTGGCTGGATGACGGAATGTGGGTGCGAGACTAGCGGATCATCGTCAAGAAAACGAGGGGCTGTTTTATGGATGACTTGTGTGTCGTAGCCCTCGACGCGGGTCAAATAATGGCGTTGTGGGGAATAACCGCAGATAGCGCTGTTTCTATCCAGGTAGTGTAGTACGTGAAGTGATATAAATGATGATAGTGTTCACGTGTATGTGGCAAACATGAAGCGAATGATTGTCCGCTTGCAGACCGGGTCTAGTCATCTGAGCCATGTTAGTTTTGGAGTCACCATGACAAGCTCCTGTTCATCACGGTTTGTCGCTCATCTTGTACGGCCGGCTGTTGGAGGCTGCGCGATGGTCAGAATACTTAGATAGCTAGTTCTCAATACTTCTAACTACATACCTACCTACCTAGTTTGACGTCTCCGGACCCCAGTAAACCGCCGATTCTAGATCTTAGCTCGTCCTTATGGGAATCCTGTATAACTGCACGGCTCGGTCGTAGCAAGTCGGCCGGGATGATATAACATCAACTTATGGGATATCTCTCATGTGGTGTTACACTCCACGTTGCCGTTATATGTCTTGCATTGCTAGAACATTGCTATTTCAAGGGAGCCGGCAGTCATCTAGCCGAAAAGAGCCAATGAAACCGATATGCTAGGGACCACCGCAGGTCTTGGCTCACGTTATCTTCTGTGTTCCATTGGAGGTGTGCGGATGCTGCACGTCCACCGCTTTTCGATTTTTGCTTTTCAACTCCAGGCCGATATTGTGAGATTTTGGCTGCTGAGGGTGAGCCGTTGGATTTTTCTTCTTGCTGTTTGGTGAATGTCGAAGAACCATATCTTTGTTGTGTTTTCGCCTATATGTTTTCCGTCTCTAACTTATGACACTGATAGACTAGTAGGACGGGATGGCCTAATTGTTGTTTGGTATCCATTACCTATCCATTATCCTTCACTGTATTGTGAACTCGGTTTGGCTGTGCCGTAGTTGACGTATGAAAATGAGGGGGCATTCGCCGTGTCTAGATTTGGTAGTCAGTAGCCTCATCTACAACAACAATGGCGCGCAACCGAGCGGTGTGCGCTAGAATGCAACCCTCTATCTAAGTTGCCTTCCACATAGGATACGCAGATTCGTCTAAATATGATGTATCGTTCTTCGCGTCTGACTGGAGCGCTTACTCTCAAGGACACTAGACATGTATTAAAAGTATAGGTTACTCACTCCTAGACAAACCCTCTTAGGGTTCTACGAAGCAAAGCCAACTTACGAATATGAGATATGATCAAAGTCTGTATGGTCTCTAGTTTTTTACCGGAATACGCAATATGGATGGCGGAGAATCCCTGTTCCTCCAAAAAAAAACCATCGACCTGCCTTATTGGTGCTTGTAGCGCCAGTATGTACCAGATGTTTTTGTCAATTGATATCGAATGGATGAGCGGTGCCAGACTGCTGCCGCGGGCGGTAAAAAGACGATACAGTGTTTGGACTACACAAGTGTTTGCTTGTGTCGCATGTCAAACAATGGCGGTCATGCATCGCACGATCTGCGAACGGTATTACCCCTCCTTCGACGAGCAGCCGGTGTGTATATCCTCGTGAGCATACGCAGTGGGTATCGTGAACGAATGGATGGTACGAGACGACTCGCAGGTCTGAAACATCAGCGAGGGATGTTAAATGGCGGGCAGATGGCGGGGTACCTACTTCCGACTAGTATCCGACCAAGGAACCACACTAACACATTTGTAGCTAAGCCGATATCTCCTAGCCCGTCTCTAGTGTAGACTACAGTACGGGGCCGCAGGGATGATGAGCTCAAAATAGCAAGGATAGTTTCTACTTACGGCTGGCACATCCCAATCATAGTCGCTGTTCACACAGACTGTGGGGGTATGACGAAATGGTAGTGGAAATCGCGGGTTGGGTAAGTCCAAGGCAAGAAGGGTCCTGCATCACGCCAGATCTAATATTGTAGGTAAACAATCCCATTTGAAGATCGTCTGTCCGAGATTACGCGGGTTGTCCCAGACCTCTCATTCGACGGGTATACCAGGTTTAGAAGGCAGCCGCTCGACCGTCTAAGTCATGGCATATTACCTAACATGCATATATAAATACGAGGAGTGTTGCTCCATAGTGGAAGCCTGGGATTATATAGTTCGGTATATCGATGACTAGATAATTAAAAGATAGAATAAGAGTTGTTTGCGTTTCTCGAGAGACACTCCCTCTCTGAAGCCTAATCAATCCCAAAACACTAACTGAACACTTTGAACTGTATCAGAACAATGCACCGTTGTTTGGATATCTATGTACATAGGTAGGTAGTTTGCCTTATCTAATCTATCGGAACGTTATACCTACCTTAAATATACTGGGGTACTTACGTAGTATGTACATAGGTACATCATTGCGCCTCTATGTAGGACTAGCGTGCCTACTTGTACGCACAGACTCAACAGTTCGTCAAGGAAACAGGGTTAGGACTTGCAGATCGTTCTCAATGTACACGGCCTGATATGGACCCTGATTCCCTATCTAAGTATTTTATATACGCACGCAAGAACGCGCTATCTCGGGCCAGAAACTAGGGTTTCTAGAAGGGATTTCCTGGTCTAAGGTTGAATGGTGCGGCCTGGGAGTTGATGGCGCTGTGGTCTACTGTAGGTAATAGGAGAGGCCGGAAGGCGTCGCTGTACCAACAACCCGCATTATATGTGTATGTAATTTCAACTGGGCCACTTAGCGAAGCGAACCGACTACCGTGATGGACCTGTAATATCCGGTCCCGTCCACGATTCTAACAAGCGCTCGACTAGGTAAGTACCTAGTGTACTTAGACAGGAAAGACAATGAAACCAACCACCAAGTATAACTGTACGACGAGAGAAATAATGCCGCCAGGCAAACGCGATTGATGATCGTCTTACAACGTAAGGACGTCCCTATAATTAGAGCGGTGAAGAGTCAAACAACAGTCATGAGACCGAGATTGAGGAGGCACGTGTGATCGTTAGAGTATTGCCCATATACAACCGAATTGATGGGTATACGCGACTCGGTTTCGGAATGTGGTTGGCACTAGTAACCTATGAGGGCGTCTCTGGTAACGGAGAATAAGTTGACTACAAGCAAAATCTCTGTATGGCGTAGATGTTCGCTTCGCGGGACAGGAGACAGGAGACAGACATGCGGTGTTTCAAGCAGAGCTACGAATTTGTTAAGATCATCAGCGACATCTTCCTCAGGTGGGCGTTTGAGGATTGGCATGCGGAACAGCCCGCCACAATATTAAGCCTTAAAAAACAAAACAAAAACACCCGAGGGTTAAAGTTGTGCCACGAGTAAGACTTTCGGCTGTCCATAGTGCCTAGATCGCCTGCGATAATGCCGATTATCGGGTTGAGGAGGGACACAGAGCATAACAGAAGATATTTATGAGTATCAAGTTTTCTGCTGGTTGTTTGCGGCGCAACTGTGCAATATGTTGGCAGGAGAACAGTAAGCTCGTTATAAAAAANTTTCAACAATATAGCGATTAAATACGTAGGTTTTATCTCTCTAATATAGGCATGTACCACAACACAAACTACTGTCGATAATGTATGAGATGCATATCGTCCTCTCGCTGACATGCTGGCACATACCTGGCGCAAAATTGGGCGGATGCAGGCCATAACTGTAGTGTATGTAGGTGTAGGCATGCGTAGTGTATCTGTACGGCAGTGCACGCACGCCTGATGCAGCAGCACATGGATATGGCAGGACAGCACGCAATAATTGGATGGGGATGCAGCTGATCAGACGAGTGATTGTTCGATTGGTTGGCCAAGAGGACCCTTTCGGCGATGCCATCTGACGCTTTGCCGCCCATCAGCCAGTCCGTGGAATCCTCATGGCGGCCTCCACACACATATAGGAAACATAAGGGTGTATATACAGTAGGCATGCGTGCATATACTTGATGATTCTGTTGAGATGTATCTACATCCTGTTGCAACTAGATATGAATAAATACCTACATGTCGCGGAATGTCTACGCCTCACAAGAAATAATATCCCCACGTGGTGGACGAGGACCGCAAGGGATTGAATGATAGGTTAATTGACGCTCGACAAGAATTTAGTTACCTTAGCTAGGTACAGTGCAAGCGGTTTGCATTGTTTACATCCATATATATCCTACCTCTGTAGCAGGTAGTTACGTACACTAGGTACACCGTACAAGTACCTAGGTAGACATTGCGCTAGCAATCATAGACCGCGCCGAGCTGGACGCCGAGCCCCATGGAAATACAGTTTTGCTTTCACTGTAGGATGGAACTAGATGCTACCTATACGCGTTAGGTACAGTAGATACCAGGTGGGAGAGGTAGTTGCAAGTAATGAACTCTAAGTAAGTACTGAAATTCTCTGCCTCTGATAGAGATTGAACCTCCTGTTGAAGCATACTATCTGTTACTCGATGCATCTCTACGGCGGAGAGAGAAGGCTATATATGAAGAGAAATGTTATAGAAAACATCACGGTGCGCATTTCAGTACATTTATATGTAAGTACGAATTTCTTATGAACTACAGGTACTTAACTTACCTAAAGCTTCCCCTCGCGTCGTGTTGGTTGGATGTACATAGGTAATTTGTATCTCGCGCCATCCTTATCGCTTCCTTCCGTTGTTCAGGTGACCGAGACGGGACTGACTAAAATAACTAGGGCGACTGATAATCTCTGAATGTGTGTGACCACGGACCAGTAGCGGACCCAGCCATGGCTACCGTACTAATATAGTGTGCTACAACCTGCGCATGTATATATCAACTTCCTTTACCCCAAGCTGTTCAATAATCGCACTGTGAACCCTGCACATCACGGCCGAATCCCCTGTGTAGGCAGACTGCTGTAGGCATTGTCCCTCCCACTGCATACCACCGTGGACTTATCTGCCGCCTACATAAACACAGTACCGACGCATTCTTATACTGCACAGGTGATAGGAGGTGGTGTTGCTTCTCCCTGTACCATGATGCATGTCGAATTAGTCGCATCCACACTTACCCACCGTGGCCCCTCCATGTTGCCGATCTAACCACATCCCTGATCATATTCCTCTTCATCCTGACCAGCATCCCGACCCTTCTGCGCTTGGCACTCTTCTCTTTGATTCTCGCAGCGCGGGCCCCACGCTGAGGTCCCTTTTCACCAAGCAAGCACCAAGGCCTGCGACTCTGCCACGGACCCCAGCTTGGTTGGTATATCTCAGGCCAGGCCGCAGCCTTCTGCAAATACTGCTTGTATTTGTTCCTCCTGCCTACTTGCCTCCTCCCGGTGTTCACACCCTACCACCCCATCACCACGTCTGTCGTGGGTGCAGTGCGATTCGTCGAGGCCTGGGGATAGCCTCGTCTTCGCTCCCTCTCTTCTCTCCTTCCGCCCTCCTATCTCTTCACACTCGCTTGTGTGCTTTGAGCGCGGGTCTGGTTCTTATCGGTGGCTCGAGGAGCATAGAAAAAAAAATCGAATTGTTAGGATTCACCAGGGTATGTTTTGGCAAAACCATTTCCTTATCTTTCCTGTCTCCTTGCGCAGCTATTTCTCTTCTACAATATCACCAGCTAAGCGCTTGGTTCTCTGAGCCGACCACTACACTGCTCGTGTCACTGTTATGTACCTGGGGCTGTGAATTTATGTGTTTCAAGCTGTTGACCGCGTTGCCTTGTCACCTTGTCCTATGTGCTGCTTGAGTATATATGTGATTGCATCTACGTGATCGAGATACCCGCCAGCTTACCTGGACTACCTGGCCACTACCGATTCGTCTTGTTTCTGGGCGATTGCCTTGAAAGTGCTCAGTGTAGGTAGCTTGAGTCGCCCGGCTTGCGATATCGACTCCTACGAGTCATGGCTAGCACGAGTCCCCCTATCGCTTGTTTCAAACATGTGTTAGCAGTTGATCACCTTCCATCTAGACCTTCTCGACCTCGCTAGCAGCTTAACGAGACATACAGAGCGACTCTTGACATGCCAGACATTTGTATTAACGCTAACATGTCATCTTTACAGGGTTATTGAATCCGCGGTCGATATAAGCCAGACGCCCGGGGAGATATCATATCGAACTGTCGAAACACATTCTCCAAAATATCCTCGGAATCCTTCCTTGATCGATAATCATCCCCCTTTATAGACCTTAATCCTGTCGGCCTCCATGTATACGTAGTATTAAAAGATGGATTCTGAAGACGGGGAGCTGTTTGTCAAGGTATCGTCGAGAAACCAAGCTTTCCTTAAGACGAACAACTAATCTTTCCTAGCAACTGGCCACCTTTGTGCGCACGCACGAGAAGGCGCTAGCTAATGCCTTGCAAATGCGAAGGCAACCTCGACATGGACCAAGTCAAAGCGTATCTACCATACAAACTTCTCAATCTACAACCGCCCTCCCACTCCCCGAACGCCCCTCCACGTCGGCCTCGACATCCAGTGCTTTAGCCACAGCCTTATCCCTCGGTTCGCTAAGCTTCGCATCCCACAGTCCCAAGTCAACTAGACTTGCTCTTACCCCTCACCACCTGTTCTATCTATTGTCCCGGTTTGAAGAACTAGGCATCAATGTTGGCCCCATGAAAGTGCGCCTAGAGAATTTGCACGATAGTACTACATCGGCCAACTATGTTTCCTTCTTGAGTCCGTCTCAGCGCACCAAAAGTCGTGGATCTGATGCGGTCTCGATAAGATCGGTGTCAAGCATACGAAGCGTCATGTCTGGCATGTCTGCCTTATGGAATAGCTTCGGTATCGGGTCGAGCATAGCCGCCGCCCGTAACGAAAAGCAAAAGGCTGCTATCCAAGCCGATCTAAAATATCTGTATTCTGCATTCACCAAGATACCATGCTTGCGCCTAGCGCACGACTGGCGTGCAAAATGGATTCGTGGATATGAAGAGTTTCCCTTTGACTCGGCGGTTCCTCTCTATGTCTTCAAAAATCTTCAGGCTTTGGAGATCAGTGGCATTGATTTCAGGCAGTTCTTTGGATGGGATCGGCTAGCCGAGCAGATACGCTCCCTAACTCTGAAGAATGCGAGCATTGAGGACCCGGCTGACATTTTGATCGACATTGTTCTGGATGACATGGACAAGAGACGCCGCCGTTCGGCAAAAGCCCAGACTACGCCGACTGGTATCTATGCTCACGCATCTAGCCCAAAGCGAAGTCCTACGACTTCAGAGTTGCACCGGCCTGGGCTAGTGCCTACAACCCCTGAGCGCCGGAACACAGTCCACGATTTGAATATAGGCTCTATCGGGAATGAATCAGCCGAGAGCCTATCACCACATGGCAGCCGCCGAGCATCGGTTGCTCGAGGTGATGCTGAAGAGCCAGGATTCCCTTACCAGTCAGGCCGGCCAAGAAGCCACTCTCCTAAGCGTCCAGCAAGCTCCCGTCATCATTCCACGAATACGAGGGGCTTGCACAAGGTCAAACGCTCAGGGTCTGGCAGTTCTCATTCTAGTTTATCTGACTCGTGGCATAACCCAAGAAACAGTGCTTCAAATCTACTTGCCATGGGCATCTTGCCTTCCTCGAAGTGGCGTTTCTTGAAACATCTGAGCCTAGCGGATAACTCGTTGACCGTTGTACCAGCAGCAAGCTTAATACCTTTAGCCAATACCCTTAACTCTCTGGACCTGTCAACGAACCTTTTCACCCAAATACCCGACAGCCTGGCAACATTAACAGCCCTTCGAGCACTCAATCTCTCGCATTGTATGATTGACTCTTTACACTCTCTTTTGCGAAATCCATTGCCTGCTATCAGCGCTTTGAATTTGCGTTCCAATCGTCTTTCGTCAATCGCCGGAATTGAAAAGCTTTATCCTCTAGAACGGCTTGATCTCCGGGACAATCGTCTAACAGATCCTATGGAGATTGCCCGACTCACGGGTATACCTGATATTCGCGAGATCTGGGTCGAGGGAAATCCATTTACACGAACCCACCGGGACTATCGCATAACCATATTCAATCTATTCCGTCAGACGCCTGGGTTTACCGAGGACATCATAATAGACGCCTCAGGGCCAACATCAACGGAGAGGAGGTATCTTGTGGAGCGAGTCGCCGTACCAGCCGCGGTTCCCGTCGTAAAGCCGGCGGCACCTGAATTGCCTGTGGTTGACGTTAGCAAGCCAACCGTTATTCATGATGGGCCAAGGCAACCAACTGTGCTACGCAAAGAGCGGCCAGCCCGCCCTACCCCCAAAGCAGTCACGAGTGAAATAAACACATCGTCTACTCGCAAACGCCGTACGCCAAAACGCCGTATAGTTGATCTTGCAACAAACGAGCGTACTGTCACGGAACCCCCAGAGTCTGCTACCGCAGATGCTTCGTTAGAGACTAATACTGCCCCTGCCAGTCCAAACAACAATTATCGCATCTCCCAACCCCCTGAAAAGCAAGAATTACCCTCTAAGTTGCTCGGGGAGTTGACGCCATCCACCACACTCAGCCCACCCGTGGTGCCGCGCATCGATACTAATTGTATCTCGAAGCCCACTACAGCATCTACCACGCTAGAACCACGGCATCCCTGGGGTGGCCTAGAGGATTGGAATGCCAGTGGAGAAATCTACCGGCAAAAGATTGAAGGATTGAAGGACCAAGTTGGCAACGGCTATCTTAGCGTTCTGGATGAGGAAAATTGGGATTCTTCTCGTTCGGCTTTCATAGCCACCGATTTTGGCCCGTCGCAGATCCACCCTGGTTCTGGAACATCACGAATGCCCAGCACTCCAGCTATTCATAGTGGTGGCGCATTGGTATAGCCTCGCGTCAATCATCGTTGTATCGTGTGTTTTGTTTTGCTTTTTGGTGATTTTACGGAAGTTGCGGCCTATTTTCTCCGTCGTTAGGTCACTTCCGTCGTTGCATTATATCCCCATCGTCATGTTTGATTACTTATCGGGGCATAGCGTTTGGCGTTAGCCGGAAGGGTTGGCATCATCTTTACTGTATGATGGACTTCTTGACCATTTATCCTTCGAACATCGTCCCAAGCAGAGTTATTAAACGATCCTTCTCGTAAATCGAACGAAATCCCTAGGTTCCTCATCGGCCCGAAAAAGCCGCCCTAGGGAGTGTTGATACCCGAGGAACGGCACCGGAAGAGTCTAATGAAGAGGAGTGTCAAGAGACTCAGTATGGCAGTCTGCCCCTAGTTTCTTTCCTCCTATTTAGATACCTGGATAGGTGCTTGCTAGGTTGAATCGGAGGTGGTTTGGTCCGAATGCTTTCCGGTTGCATTTACTACATTTCCCTTACCGGATCCCGGATGCACCATTTATCTTGGCCTGCGGTACATGATGATATGAGAGATGCGTGTGATGGGTGGCGTTGCGGCTTTTTTGCTTNCTTTTCTTTTTTTTTTGCATTTACACACGGTTAGGTGTTCTGGTGGGCTAAGAGTAGAGGCAACCGCTTCCCTGGCGGAGATGGTGGTAATAAAAAAAGGGGATTCCATTCTCCATTCTTCACTCCAATATGTCTGATGTGCTCCGGCCTCTAGTGACTATACTATGAATTGTGACATTAAAATCGTCGTTAAATGTGGCCCTATCACACGTCTACTTCTACGCCCATTGTGGCTTTGATATCTACCTAATTGATTAGTATCAACCGTTTCTATCACAATAAGCCTAGGACCGCTATATAATGGTTTTATAATGGTTTAATCCTTATCAAGACGTCAAGTGCCTTGCCCTTTCCTTGCACCCAGTTATATATACACAATAAAGTCGGTAATGGTTACACAGTTATTTAGACTAGGACCGCTATATAAACGTCGTCATGTATTGCCAACCTAAATATTTTCGCCTCTCACCTGTACAGTACAAGGTACAATACCGTCCACCCTATCTCCTTTCGTCTTAACGGAACATAGTATAAATACTCATGGTAGGCATGATTAACACTAAATACCGTTGGCAATTTAAGGGAGGCCCAAGTAAGATTAAGCAAAGTACAAAGATTATTAGAGAAGTACAATTTCATAAAGCCTTAGCAATCTGCAAGGGGACTTCGTAGAGTAGGTTATGTGGAAGTGTGGTGAGATCTTCGGGTGCAAAGTACAATTCTTGTGTCACGATTCGTGCCCACGGCCGTCATCATCTCCAGTCACAGTAAGGAGGAATGATATACAGGGGGCTGGCTAACGGGGGTAGTGATGGTTTGATTCGTTCGTGCAAACAATGAATATTTAAAACATATCTACGCCCTTAACCAAGGCTCCTGGATGTCAGCAAGCCTTCAGACCCAGAGAGGGGTATTGGTGAAATTAACCCCGTTTCAAGCCCTAGGATCAACCCTTACCACGCATCGCTTGATAGGGCTTCTTGATAATTGTTTAGTAGCTACTCACAGATCGTCGCATGCCAGAATCTTTTAACCAACGGAATGGAGAGCATATGCCTGTACACCTACAAAACCAAACGCAAAGAAGTAGCTATTATCTTGGCGGAGCCACAGGAAAGAGCTACCACGATACATTATTACACGGATCCTCGTAGCCACAGGATATATGTGTATACGTATGTTGAAATAGAGAGAGAGAGGAGAATACAGACATCTAAACTCAGTAACGCGGGCGTAGATATAGAGGAACGCGTTACAGTTATAACTACTGGTGATGCTAACATTAACCTGTTGTTATTGCACAAAGAGGGGAGATCTACGTGTACTGCCAGGGTCTTCTCTGATAACTTATATACCAAGGCCGGGTTGAGGCCCGTGTGGTATGGCCCGACTTCTCATTGGGCCTTAGTTCTGTCTCCTTCTAGGTAACACGAAGCGGTGTCGTGATTGCAAGCGCTAGGCACTTTTGAAAAGTACAATGATCTGCCTCAATCAAGCTCTCGCATATACGATCATTTTGCTCCTGGGGGTTATGCTATAGTAGTAGTTGGTTAGAATGGTATAGAGAGCTAGGTTAGGCAAGTCACCTACTGGATGTACCGAAACTCTCAAGCCTAGTTTTCCTCGGTTATTTTGAGTAAAAGCCTAGGCTCGAGCTGTAGAAACATTTGCTCGTTTGGCTTTGGGCATCGGGTGTACTATGGGTATGAGGCTCACGCAGCAACGACACGTCTGGGTTAATAAGGCGGTAGATAATAGAAAAAATTACATTACCAACCCCCCCGGAAGTGTATCTTTGATAAAACAAATCGTGCTTGGATATCTATAGACCGACAGAATACCTCCGTTAACACTATCCGTCACGTGTTTCTTGGAGTACTTATCGAACCAGATGCCCAGGCTTATATGACTTTAACTGAAGGCCTAAAATACACGTTTTCTACATGACGATCAGCGCGTGGTTCCCATAGCGCTAAATTACTTCTACCCGTCTTAATCGATGTTGGGCTAGGGCAATTTTTGCCATCACTCCTCCCACCAGCTAGATATAGATGATTAGACAGCTATCTCTTCATAGATGTATCCGTAACAATCAGGAAGACTAAGAGTACTACTAGGCTCGAACATTATATTACTCGTTTTCTGTACCTCCCGTATCCCTTTAAGGACCGACACAACCGACACTAGTCCCCATGCTCCACGTCGCGTCTGTCTCTCTATTTCTCTCTCTCGGCCTGCGGCTCGGGATGCTTCTAGCTCTATTCCGATGCTATGATGACTGAAATGATTGGTCGTGTTATCTGACAGCACACCCCGCTACGATATCCGAGGCGATATTTGAAACTTCTATAAGGATGGGGCAAATGCTAGTAATGTCTTATCATGGTAATAATCGGTGCTACGCAGGCCTGGATAAGAGGAACTGGGACCTGGCGCAGCACTTGTCGTTCTAGAATGGCCACGGCTTAAGCGAGACAGCTANTTTTTTTATGTTCGGGTGTTTTGGGTTTGCGTTGCTACATCTTTTTTACTGCAAAAGGTGTTATAGGCGACGAATGTGACCTACGGTAAGTGAACTCGTGCGAAAATCGTAGATGGGAACGTACTGGGGTCTTATGTGTTAGTCTCGCGGGGGTCGTGAATGACACTATAGTGATACGACTAAGGCCTAAGTTAAAGGGGCTCGGCGACGGTTTGTATTTATCGTCGGTATTTTGAAAACTATTGCTAAGCTACTTCCATAATTACCTATGTACAATCCTCTAGCTCTTCTGGGGTATTTATACCTAGATTGGTTATGTATTAGAGATGAGAGAGCAGCGCTCTGGTTTAAGTTACAATAATTTTATCCCCCCTGACTAAATTTTGTTCAGCTACACGAATGATACTTTTAGGAGATTGGGTGGGTGTTGTTTTGCTTTATTGGATGGGACGCCCGGCGCATGCAACCGAATATTACGATTATGTGATACGGCCTGACCTACTGTACAGCATACCGTCGTAGGTATATGCTTATTAGCGATTGAATCAAAGTGGTTTTTCTTAGCTGTTTTGTAGGAAATAGCCGGACGTTTAAGTTGAGCAGGTTTGGAGGTGCTGAGATCGCATTCGGTGTCCAACTCCGACGGGTTAAAAAAAGGCCACACATATTCCGCTTTTTTTTAATGGCGAATTTCGCACCTCGCAAAAAAGGTGGCATCATCCACCGCCAACAGAAATTGCGACAGTGGATTCAGACAGCATATTGGTTATGAGTTAGTATTAACAACGTATTTACATTTCCCTTCCTCCGACACAATAGGATAGGATAGGGACACACGCAGCACGAGAAGGTAGTAATAAATAATAGGGATATGTGCGTGACGTGGCAGCAAAATGAAATACCTAGTATGAAGGCTCTCGCCCATCATCCTACTGGCTGCTGTGGGGTTGGCGAGCAGGGCACATGATAAATGGAGCTAGGTAAGTAATTATTCACGACGGTGTTTGGTAGTAGTGATCGCGGAATATATGATCGCAATTTTAGTCGGCCAACATAGTCCCCCGTTGAGTAAGTAGATTCATAGACCGGTTTGGTTTCTACATTTACGTATGTGATCATTGGTGTACATATATAAATAGGTAGGTCCGAGAGAACATTAGGTAGGCGATTGGAGTATGATGCAGCATGTGCTTTGAATGTTGAACATAATCACCAACTGGTAGCTGATAGGTCGGTGTCACAGATCGGATCTGAGAAAAAGGAGCCGGAGCCAGGGGGAGGCAACGCAACGGGTCGGTCGGTAGTATGAAAAAGATAAGCAAACGGCGGCCAAGAAGCCCCAACTGCCAACTCGGGCGCGCAAGGTCATACCCCAAACGGCCTGCTTTTCGTAGGGCTGAATCTAGGATGCGAGGTTGGAACGCGATTTTAGTTGACACCCCACCATTTCGTCAAGATTCGAATGCGCCCACATTCTGATTGGCGCGCACGAATATCGCAATTGCTCGTCAAGTCACCAGTTGATGACCCCCCGCCGAGCTAGCCATTATCTCCCCTTTGTTAATTGGATGCAAGGGCGCAGGTTGTACTGTATGATTCGCAACTGAATCACTGAATCGGATAGCCACGTAACAATATGCAGTAAGTGCTTTGAGTGTAGAAGAGCGCAATGGATAGGTAGGGTATATTCAATGAAAAGTAGAATGCCATGTATACACACATCGATATATAGCTACCAAGGATACTGTAGGTAGGTAGCATTATAGTGGCATTATGCCGACTGACTAAAAAAAAAAACACCTAGTATGCAGACTTAGGTGGTCATCGTGAAGTTCAACTAGTAAAGTGCGGGCAGGTATCTGTATCTGGGTAAGGTAGGTACCTATCTAGGTGGGTGAGAGGTAGTCAAGAGAGTTGAAAAGTACCTGCGCAGGGAACTGTGTTAAGGATGAAATGGGTACGGGGTAAGCTGCAGTACCTACAACAATCAAAGCAGGAGGTACTGAAGAAATCAAAGTGCTTACACCTACCTTTCCCAACTAATGACAACCACAAGAAGAACTGTTGGGGAATGTTACATGATATGTGTGTCATATGGTACCTGCATTGACAAAATACATATGGACAAGATATAAGGTATGATGAAATACCTAATACATCTTACACACGCCTGCGCATAGAGGTACGGTAATACATTACAAGCACTAATTGATGGCTTGCACTACCCAGGTGTACATGGAGGGGGTACGGGAGGTACTGCACCTAGCCCTGCATAGGTACCTTCGCCTAGGGCTGGCTCAGAAAAGCGGAGATGTCATCAATTGGGCAAGTGGGGCCGGCGATTACATAACATGGCCTGTGGCTTTCCCAACACCATCGCACGTCTGCGACTACATCACGTCCTGGCAAGACCGCGTTCCCGTTGCCATTTGCACCACTCACCCCCCAGCTGCAGCACGAATGACCGGCAAAGGCCGTGCCACTTTCACTTCTGCCACCRTCTCTGGGTCCTCCACATCGACCGTCGTGAATCGTAGTCCGGGCTGTTCTCGCATCACAGCACGGCCGAAGCCGGAGGCCATCGCGCTTTCTGGTCGTTGCGCTTTGGCGCGCCTCCGCTCGTGATCCAGAAGACCCGATTGGCAAGTCGTACGGTCTGCTTTAAAGCAGCAAACTCGTATTGGCTCATCGAGTTGAGTGAAGAGTGTTCGATCTCGAGAATGGAAACACAAAGATCGTACCCGTCGTGACGAGAGAGGAGTGAGCTCAAGCTCCTAAAGTCGCAGCTAGAGATGCCCTTTAGGTTCAAATATGAGGAAATTTGGGCTGCAAGTCGGCGCTGTAGACTTGTATCTTCCGCAACGATGACCGCGCGGGTCGACTGGGATGTCGGTTGCTGTTTCGGAGATTCCAGAGACCTCGACACTAGAACGCTTAGTGTATGATATGCAACGTTAGGGTGGTCGGGGAGGGCCATTTCATATCCAGTAAATCCGTATTGCTTAAGACGCGACTCCCATTCCGCTAAAGAGTATAGCGGGCCATGTTGCCGATCAGCTTCGGTCGACCTCCACCATCCCGAGAGGGTACCCCAAGCACCATTTGCGGTAGTGTTGTTCTTGTCGGTTACCTCGACCAGCACTAGGTATCCGCCCGGTTTAAGAAGCTTTTTCACGTGTTGCAGGGTTTCTTCGATGTTGGCAGTCGCGTGAAGGACCATGGCAGCAAGTACCATATCGTACTGGCCTGCTTCAAAGCCCTGGGGAATCAGGTCCCGTTCGATATCTAACGTGAGAAAGTTCATCCGGCTTGTGTACGTTGAAAATTTGTTTCTTGCTTTCTCGAAAAAGCTCGGTGAAATGTCCGTAAAAGTGTAGCTGTTGCACTTGGACAGGGTACGCGATGGGCCATGCTGCCGCGAGAGCACGGCGAGAACCGGCTCAGTCACACTACCGGTTCCTGCGCCAATCTCTAATATGTTCATGTTTGGGTTCTTGTGTGATAAGAGTTCGACGAACGCAGCAGCATGTTTGCCGGACGTCTGGAACACCTCGTCCGAATATAGGTCGCCGGCGAGTCCTTGGTTGAACAGAAGATCGAGAGGGTCCTGCTCTTCACGAACAATCCTGGTCAATTGGGAGCAGAAAAGCACCAGAGCCCTTTCCACTCTTCCTCTCCCGGCAAATTCAGCGAGATACTGGTTAAACTTCCCCGTGGTCAGCATCTCTCGCCAAGGCGAGGCTTCAAGCGGGTTTTGGCGTCCAAGTTGGCGTAGGTGACGCCTAACCCAGTCGATATATTTCTGAAGATGGATTGCGTGGCTCTGGAAGTCGTGTTTCTCTAGCTCCTGGAGAGTTTGCGTAAGATAGTAGAGGCACACCACCTCCATCGAAGGATCCCAGGTATTGGCTGTATGTGTCACTTGCCGGCAGTACATTTCCTTTTCCTTCCGACTGAGAATCTCTACGTCTGGCTTCCACTCGAGTGCGTAAAAGATACTAGGGTGGTCTTCAAAGGCATCTTGTCGACTCATCAAGGCCGTTTCCCTATAGCCATCGATGAATAGAGCAGGCTCGTCGCTACTCGAAAGTAACGCAACAACGAATGCGTCGGTGTGACGAAGCGTGGTACGCTGCGTCTCTGCGGCGACTCTCAAAGCTGTATTTGGGGCTCTTGAAAGGAGGCTGTTGGAAACCCAAATTTCCGTGAATTGCGTCGGAACGCGCAATGGGCTAGGGACAGTACCTCCGCATGTGGCCAATGCCGTGGCGGTTTGAAGCACACCGTCTAACGAAGTTGGATGGATGACATGATCCTGTATCGCAGCACTCTGAGGCAACTTGCTCATCCATTCATCCAAGATGACGCTCCCAGTAACGTGGTTCCCATGCCGATGATAAGCGACACCATGTAACGTCTGGAATGTAGGTCCGAATTCGTAGCCCCTCTGCCGGCCAATACGATATAGGCGATCCCGAGTATTTTGCTCGTCGCATTGCTTAACAATATTCTCAAACTTGTTCAGTAGATGTTGACTAAAATTTTCGGAGTCTTCCTGGGCGTTGTATATACCGGTGGACCTTTCGGCATACTCAGTGATAATACTTCCAGAACACACCTCCTTCCACTCGTTGTTGGAATAGGAACACAGCCAAAATTCCCTACATATTATAGATGATATGCTAGTCATCTGAGTATTCTTAGAGCTCTGCATGTATAACTGCACCTCCACACCTTCTCCTTCTGGGGGGATGGTGATCCCAGCAGACATTGTGACGTCGCGAAGTCGATATCCCAAAATCACGGCTTCAGGGCTAGCAATAGACCTCGCGGCTTCGATCACCATTACTAACATGGCTGATGCGGGATACAGGATGGTGCCATTTATCTGCTCGCTTGCTTAGTATTTATCATATCGTGGAAGGACATGCGTTTTACCTGATGGTCTTCAAGCCACGGGAGCTCCGAGATTCGAATCGTGTTTCTCCACCTAGGCTTGAGCGGATTCCAGTCAGAAGATGGCACCCCCAGAAGCTCATGGCGGATATGGTTGCGCTGTAGGTAGTTCCGAAAAATCCTGCTCTCAACCCAATATGACTGTGAATGATTGAACGGATATTGTGGCAAATCAGTGAGCATCTTCATGGACGGCTTCGGACTATAGTCATTGACTTTTTCCATGGCCACGGGGAATCCAAGAACGAACAACTTTCCAGCGAGATTCAGCATCGTCTCAAGAGAGTTAAGGTTACGTCGCAGAGTAGAGTCATACAAGATTTTCTCATTCTGAGACAGCGATTCTTTGATCGGCATCTGGAGTGCGGCATGAGGCCCAATCTCAAGGTAGTAGTACTCTTTCTGAGTAGCCCCTGAAATACAGGAGGTCCTTGTCTGGAGAGCCTCGATTGCTTCATGGAAGCGAACCTTCGAGACGAGATTCCTCACCCAATACTCCGGGTTGCTCAATATTTCGACTGGAACTATATCCCCAGTGACGGACGACGCGAAAATAGGATATTCTCGATCTTTGACAGTCACATTTGGGCGTTGTATGGACTTAATGGATTCAAGGTATTCGTCCGCAATAGCTAGCATGTGGCTAGAATGATAGGCGACCGGAACTCTCAGCTTTCTAGCGAAAATTTCACGCTTATCAAGTTGCGCTTTGAGACGGTCGATGAGTATCTCATTCCCCGTTACAGTCGTGTTCTTTAGACTGTTGCTACATCCGATGGACAGTGAATGATGCTCACCATCTAGAGGAAGCTGATCAATATAACTCTGAACCTCGGCCGCAGTTAGTTGAATAGCCATCATGCCCCCGCGACGATTTAGATCGGGCGTCACAAGCCCGGCCGCAAGCAGGCCGCGATAATAAGCAATAGTCCAAGCAGATTCTTTCGATATAGCGCCTGCGCAGAAGGCGGCAGCTATCTCTCCGGAAGAATGGCCTGCAATTCCCAAGGGACGTATGTTCCAGGCGCTGAGTAATTCAACCAGTGCGACTTGCAGGGCGGTGCATATTGGCTGTGCCAAAGCAGGATGGTCCAGTCTTGAGTCCCTGATTAGTTTCCCAATCTCTTCGGTGACCGACCAGGTACTCCCGAAACTCTTAAAATGTTGGTCAGCTTCAGTGAGACTCTTTTGAAATTCCGGATACACATTTAGATCGACACCCATTCTTGCCCACTGCGCTCCCTGACCGGTAAAAATGAAGTTAAGCCTCGGAGGAGTCGATGATCGCGAAGGTTTCGGCATGTTGTTCAACTGCTCTTTTAAGCTTTCGGGAGATTGCGCAAGGAGGTAGGATTTCCAAGGTAGGATACTCCTTTTTTCCGACAGCGTGTAGGCAAGATTCTTTAGATACTGGGTATCCCAGCCGTCGACTGACGTCCTAAACAGATGCGATCTGTACGCAGACGCGATACGTTGCACGCCAGCAGCATCGGCGGCAGACCACACGAGAACATACATTCGGTCTGCTAATCTAATGTCGCTCTCGCCGCCGTTACTACTCTCAGCTCCATTGATATCAGCAGCGCCATAATGCGCCGTAGTGCAATTAAATCCACCTATACGCCGTTCTGATAGATAACTAGACGCATCGTCGAGAACGACATGAGAATTGGTGCCGCCATATCCGAACGAATTGACAGATGCTCGCCGGATTCCACTTGAAGGCCACTTTATAGGTGCCGTAGGAAATCGAAGACGGCCGACATCTGCCTGGATCTTTTGATTCAAGTTCTCAAACCCAGCATTAGGTGGAATGATGCCCTTCTCAAGGCAGAGGACCGCCTTAACGATGCCAGCGATACCAGCAGTAGCCTCTAGATGTCCAATGTTCGTCTTTACCGCACCTATATAAATCGGATTTTCCCGACCAGAGCCGGTATCGAACACAGCTTTGATTGCGCTAGCTTCGATGAGGTCCCCTAGGGCTGTTCCGGGACCGTGCGTCTCGAACAGTCGAGTGTTATGAAGGCTGAGACCTCCAGCGCGGTACGCTTCTCTAATAAGGCTTTCCTGGGCCTCCTGGCTAGGCTGCGTGAGACCTGGGGTCCTGCCATCTTGATTTGTCGCCGTTGAGCGAATCACAGCACGGATCGTATCACCTGCAGCGATAGCGTCTACTAGAGGCTTGATTACCAATACGCCAAAGCCCTCGCCCTTCGCGTAGCCGTTTGCTCGATCATCAAAGCTATGACAACGACTGTCAGAAGACGTGAACTTCATGGTTGATAGACCGATAGCGCTTGAAAGTGGCTCAAGGTAAAGTTGCGAACCGCACACCAAGCTCTTCGGAATGTTAGGAAGAACTCTTGATTGAATATTGGGAAGCAGGTAGAATTCATACCATGGTTGATTCGCGTGAGCGGAGGCTCTGGCAAGCTAGATGGAGAGCTACCATACTGCTGGAACAAGCAGTCTCAACGGACATGCTCGGGCCCCGTAGGTCATAAAACCAGCTGATCCGGTTAGAGAGAAGAGGGCTCCCGGTCCCGGTCCCTTTATACATAGGGTTCACTTCCTCGTCCGCATCATAGAAGATACAGTAGTGAGATCCGACAGTCCCGGCGTAGACAGAGGTTTTCGAGCCTGCGACTTTCTGGATCGGAATTCCCGCTAAAGAGAGGGTTTCAGTATGACTACGGAGCAATGTCGTCAACACGAGAGGGCGTTCTTACCATTTTCAAGAGCGTGATACGCCGTTTCTAGAAGGCATCTCTGTTGCGGATCCATGCTCTCGGCTTCAGAGGGGCTTATCGAGAAAAACGGCGCATCAAAGGCGCCTATGTCGCCCGATAGGAAATGGCCACCCCGGGAATTGATCTATTTATGAAATGATTAACCCTTGACCACCCAATTATGTCTCCTTGTTCATATGATTGATATTAAAGAAACAACGCTTACGGTATCGTGACGTGAAGGGTCTGGATGATAGAACCCATTGATATTGAACCGATCCGGAGGCACTTCTGTCATTACGGACCTCCCCTGAAGCAGGATATCCCAGAAGCCTTCAGGAGATACTGCCTCTTGTGGGAAACGTATCGACAAGCCTATAATGGCCATAGGTTCAAAGAGATCCATGTCACCTATTGATGGCCTCTTCGCCGGCACATCCCCATCAACATTACGATCAGGACTAGCTGCCATTGGTCTCCAGAGCATGTATGTTTATCCAATAATAGTCTTTTGTTTGGGAGTTAACTATCAATATAGATGAACTCGTGGGGAAGAAAGGCGTATAGCAGACTCAGGAGGTTGTAGGAGAGACGGATATCCACCTAGGACGCACTACACAGCACCCAGATTATTGATTGCGATGTCTCGGGGGCATGCACAAGTAGTCTTTTATGCCGTACCATTGCCGTGTAAGCTCGAAGCCCCCTAATACAAGGCTTCAGTAGGACTCAACCCCCCNTCAGGCACTTGCGTAGGCAACGAGTGGGACATGCGAGCGAAATGCAGATCCGGCCTAACTACATTCACGGAGTCAAGCCGGGAAAAGATGACTTGCATCAATGAAGGACACGTCATTATCAGTACATAACGTAGTATTGTAAGTGGCCATACCAAGGGTGACTAACGTTGACGTGCGGCGCAAGCGGCAACCTCAAATGTAGAGTCGGATGATATCTGGGCTACGACTGAAGTAGACGGACGGAGATCATACCGCCCATCCTAGGAAGCATTCGCAGCTCAAGAGCGGTATCATCAGTAATCGCTAAGACATTCGAACAAATGACATTCGCTACCAAGACCCAAGTGCTATCAATTACGCTCCTAATATACTACTATTGCAAGGAAAATACATCGCCAAGTTCGCGAAACCATTCGTCACTCTGTCTTCACGGCTCAAATAAATTGAAAGCATCTCTTATGGCAATTTCTACGTCTGTCTCCAGCCCAGCCCCGTCATAACCGATGATGAGGTCATGTACCGCAAGCGCCGTCGAATGCAATCTGACACGGTTACCATCCACTTGAGTCATTTGGTTTGCGAACTCCCGAACAGACTCAAAAATCCCTTCTGCAGAGCCAGCATGGATGAAAAGAGGCACCTTAGTATAGAATGGATGATTCAAGGGCGAGATGTAAGCGAGTTCCTCCTCAGTGGGTTCGTGCTCGGGATAGTACGCCTCGGCTCCCCATTGAAGAATAGCAGGGACTATACTGTCGTTTGCTGAGTTCTTACTGGATGCGAAGTCTGCACCGGCCTGGGGGGTTACGTGCACCCAAGGAGACCAGATCATCGCGCCGCCTGGCGAGGGGAGAGTGGCTGAGGATGAGGTTTCCAAGTATCGCAATAGACCTAGTACCAAGTTCCCCCCAGCCGAATCCCCAGACAGGATGATGTTGTTTGGACTGACGCCTAGCGAAAGGATGTAATTGTAGCAGGTAAGGAGATCTTGTGCCGCAGCCGGGAAGCGGGTGGAAGAGCTCTTTGCAAGTCGGTATTGCGCGTAGAAGCAATGAGATGCTTTCGAATACTTCAGCAGTGCACTGGACACTGTCTTTCCCCAGGTTTCCTGTCCAAATGCAAGAACAAAGGCGCCGCCGGGGACATGAAGCACCACTTTCGCGTCTTCGACACCGGGCGAAGTTGTCAGTAGAGGCGTCGGATACCACAACCCACCCACGGGCGCTGGGGTTGCCTTGCCGGGCGTCAGAACTCCAGAATAAAGGCTTGCATCTGCTGGTTCTGCGAGGGCATATCGCTGCATTGCCTTTTGGTGATCTGAGATGACAGCAGACATACCATCATGTCTCGTCTTGGCGTACCACGTGAACAAATCTCGAACCACGGCATTGAAAATGGTATATTTCAAGCTCCATTCCGGGAAGGGCCGGGCGGATCTCAAACTGTAACGAACTAGAAGCCATGGGAGACTAGCCAATGTGCTAAAAATACGAAAGGTAGTATAGAGAGTCTTGAACGGCTGTTTTGACCAGATAGGGGCCATTGTGGGAAGCTGACGATGTTCGGATAGGTAGGCAGTAATCTTGGTCCTGAGAAAGCAAAGGGCAGAGGAACAAGATCGGCGTCACGGGCATATTCTTCAAGAACGGAAGGATCCGTTGCTAGTTCTAGGGCTTTTCAAGCTACCGTTGAGGTGGTGTTTTCCCCTCATTGACGAGGAATATAATCCTGGGGAAAAAGGCCGGGATGATCGACACTGCCGATGCAGCCTATCGCACGCGAAGCCACGAGAAGTTGGTGTGAAAGGACGAAGCACATGTTAATAACAGTGATGAGTCATCTAATAATAACGCGTTTCTCATTGGCTGATGATATCACATTGGTGTATTCGCGTAGTATTCTTCTCTACCAGGAAGCATACTATATTGGGGAATGTTGCAATACACCGGACAGACGGTGTGAGAGGTTATATGCTTCTGTCGTCACCTCGAATGTGCGCGTCGGCCTCTAGACCAATCAAGGCTAGCTACAGACCGGCACTAACACAACTATGAGGGTATGTAGAAGTTTTCGGTGGTAAGGGGCTGTCTGACCAACCGGTACTACAGAACGTTGCATATTAAATGTGTGTCAGATCATAGACGTAGTTTTGGACCGTGCAGCTGACGGCATGGTTTTTTTTTATTTCTTGCAGCAATAAAGGCGTAGATCGACATCGCTGTTGGTCGCATCGAATCCTTCCACCGTTAAATCTATGGTTGTCGGTTCCGGGTGCTGACCAACACCAGGATAAAACATCCAGTTAGCAGCACGGCCGCATTAGAGCGAAAAATACAATTTGGCCGAGCGGCACCGACTTGGCCAGTCCTAACAGCAAGGCTAGGGTCATGCCCTTCTGTCTCTCTCTCTCTCCGGGTTGAAGAAACCCTGTCCCGCGAAAGCCTTAACCCTGCTCATATAAACTCGTGAGATAACTACTGTGTAGACAGCCAGGCTATTCCCGTTCCTTTCCACTTGCCGAGAACTCCCATATGCCGCGCGGCAAAGAATTACAGCTAGTTGCGCAGTTAGTGAGACTAATAGTGGTCGCGAAATAGGCCGGAATCTCTTTTACTTCTTCTCGCATCGCGAGTGTCAAGCAACGAATTGAAGATGAGCGACCTCACGCTGAGCGCCAGACGCAACTTCGACACCAGCGTTGCCTTCCTGGTCCTAGCGACCGTGTCGGTGATAGCTCGGTTTAGCAGCAGGCTGTTGATCCGACAACGCCCCTCCGGGCCAGACTGGCTATGCTTACTGACTCTTGTATTCTTCTACGGGTACTGCATCGTCATCATCAACTGTATGCTCTTCCCCATTTCACATATACCATAACGCCTCCTAGAAGCTTATAGATGGTAGTTATATATAATGTGTCTCAATTTCACGCATTCGATCTCGACCCCGTGGCTTTCCCATTGAGTGAGACGAAGAACTTCCTGATAGTATGTACTCGAGCCCTTTCGTGAGAACAAAATATTGCGTTCATACCGATTGACGATCTATAATTGTAGGCAGTATTTCTCATCGAGATTTTATTCACACTCGTCATCACTTCAGTAAAACTGAGCATTCTCTGGTTCTATCACACCATCTTCCACGTTAACCGCACCACAAGCCGTGTAATCATCGCGGTGGCCGTTGTTTGCGTTGTATGGTTTTTGATTGCATTATTTCCTCTCATCATCTTCCAATGCCATCCCGTCGACGCCTTGTGGAATCATTTCGATGCCCCCCCTTATTGCCTCGAGTCACAGAAAATTCTATTGGGATATGAGTTGAGCAATTTTTTCATCGATGTCGCTATCTTGTCTATCCCGGTGGCGACCGTAGGGAAGCTACAACTCTCGCGAACCAAGAAGATCGGTACTTCGGCCACGTTCCTTCTTGGAGGCTTGTAGGTCGTACTCTAAATGACTTCATAGATAACCAGCTCTAACCCTCGCTTCAAGTGTTTGCATAGCCAGCATCGTCCGATTAACCACAATATATGATGTCTCGGACCCTTCGAAGCCAGGTACATAACCCTTTCCCCGTCTATCAATGCATCTACTAAATGCGAGCAAGTCCAATCGTCCCCGTCAGTTGTCTGGTCAACCATACAAGGAGGCGTCGCTATAATCTGCAGTTGTATACCAACTTTTGGCCCCCTATTCGCCATCACCACTAAGGGTTTCCGATCCTGGACCAGACAATACAATTCCTACGGCTCGCAGGCCAATAAGACCGGCGACACCGTTGGCTCTTCTCGGGGAAGGTTTCAAGATCTGAGCGATGGTCGGAGTGATAACTGGACTAGGGTTGTATCCTCAGACAATCGTAGCTCGCCTACCTGGAACACCGAGGCAGACAAGAGCAACGAGCACATTCTGCAGCCTTTGCCTCCGAGGGGTATCGTTGTGAGCCGTCAGGTTGAGGTGGTTTGAACTGCATCATTGAACCACTCGGGGGGCAACGGGTTACGTGAACACCACCGTCGAATTATCCATGCTACCACTATGTACTTATTTAACACCAAGCAGCTTTTTAGGTCTTATCCTGTATAGGCTCTAGCACCAAGCAGGAAAAGACTACCTATCATCATCTAGGGCGGGATAAAAGGAGGCAAGGGGAACGGAATGGCAGCCTATTCTATGGGAATATTGCAAATATTCCATGTCGGTTTCCTCTTTTATAAATTTAATACCTCAATTAAATATTTAATTAAACTTGAAAAAACATTAGCTAAAGGCTTTATATTGAAAGGGGACTTGTAAATTAACACATTGCCCGCATCCTATAGACCCAAACACCTTAACTTAACGATTCTATCGATGTTGACTAGTTATAGAAAAACAAGGTATCGTGCTCAGTTTCTCTACCTCCAGATAGGGTTAGCCGCCTAGACTATCTCTGTGGCTTTATTTTTTTTAGTTTAGGTGAAAGCATTTTATGAAACTTTTTAAAAAGTTGTAAAAGAATTCCATTCCTGAGATCCTTAACCTTCTACTCATGCAGGCTCATTATCCGAAGTCCTCAACATCTGCATACGAAATATATCCAACTAGCCATACCTAACCCTTGATTAATTATCATCTTTCTTCGATCAACTTTCAAGACGCAGTATCCTTTTATAGTGAGACCTTGGGACGTGTGCAACCAAAAGCGGTTAAGTGTGGCATAGGTAGGCGGCTTTAATATTGGTTAGTATACGCTTGTAATAAGGGCTTGCAAGTTCTTTCAATTCATCAACAATCTATGGAATCGAGGGTTTGGGCAATTCCTTGACCTCGTAGCCTAAGTAAGATTGATTCTTTAGATTGTTCATAGCTGGGCTTCTCAATCCCGGTTGCCCCCCTACTTCCACTTGTCTTCTCTTGTCTTCTCTATTCGAGTTATCTAGGGCTATGAATCTTCATTGAGGCCGAAGATCTCGTGTAGCTATGTGTATGTGGCAGCTCCGATTGCCTATATTATATTATACGGCATCTCACAACTGTGCTTTGCTGTCGCCTATTTTCTTTCTGCACAAGGCACTAAAGTAGGCGTTCAATACGTCAACGGTCCCACTGCCTTCCACTAGGCTAGTTACGATGCCTACGTAACCGTCAGGCCTTACCACAACAATACCGCCCTTCTCCTGATCGACTCCAACTTTGGCATGGGCTGCTGCCGTCGCATTCGGAACCCTGCGATCCCATCTATCGTCCGCATAGACTAGATCTCGATATCTCATGAGGAGTCCCGGGAGGTCTCGCGAGATCTCGATCTCGTTACGCGCGGCGGCGAATATCGTGCAGACAGTAAAGAATAAACTGTGTGGATTGAACCTCTCGTGATGAGAAACGGTATCGATGTCTGGACGTAGGTATGATCCAAAAAATGATCGCTTGTCGCCTAACTGAACGGCGAGATCCTTCAGGGCCCCTGCAGTCATAGAGGGTTTACCTGCGAAAATGTAAATTCGGAATGACCCATTCCAAGGAATTTCCTGTTCTAGGTGGACGATGTTTGCATCAACCACTCTTGTGACGTCGGCATTCGCCATTATACGTCCGGTTCGCAGCTTAGTGCCCTTGGGATGTATCAGATATGATTGAGCCGGATGGCTGGGTGACCAATTCAGCGCATTGGGCCCATATGCTACCCCATAACCACTCGTGAACTCGCACGCCTCTTTGAAGGTTCTTATAAACTCATTGTCTTCGGAATGCCCGTTTGTATGCGTCGAAGCGGCCTGAACCTCTTTGGCGGCTGGCAGTCGTTCGGAAAACAGCTTGGCATATTTGTTATCGAAAGCGAGGAGGTTCTCTGCCACCTCCTTGCGCTCTGGCTCATATGTCTGCAGAATCTCTCGGCTAGCAAATCCGCCTTCTACTGCGTGTATTTTCCAAGCCAGATTCTGAGCGTCTAAGAAAGCCGTATTCATACCTTGGCCAGCTTTAGGCTATAGAATTGTTAAGGGACGGCTTTTAAACGATCATGTGAGGGAAATAGGGATATGAACTTACACTATGTGTATGACATGCGTCTCCACCTAAGAACACGCGGTGGTCAAGAGTATACTTGCCGGCAATTCCCTGGCCGATCGGATACACTGAGTACCATTCCACCCTCTCCCATTCGATGGAATACGGATGGAATATCCTCTTTGCTGACGCCTGTACTTCCTCTGCTGTAGCCGTCTTGCGTGGGTTCCAGTCTGGGTCTGTAGACGAAGCAATTTGAATGTATAACCGGACCATGCGGTTTTCCCGAGGAATGACCATGACAGAACCGTGTTCCGAATGTATAGTGCATTTCATCTAATACGCCGGGTTAGCTCTATGCCATCCCTGAACTTTGCCATGGCTACACTAACCTTGATATCGGGGAAATCCGTCTTGACTACGCCGTCCATCACACCCCAGACGTGAGCAATTGGGTCCTTATGTGTGATGCCAATACCCAATTGCTCCCGAATAAAAGACCGGGCGCCCTCACCGCCGAACAAGTACTTGGCCCGAACGGTTTCTCTGCTTGTCCCGTCTGTGTGCTCAAGGCTCACCTCAACCGGGTAGTTAGGGTTTTCCTTCTCGTCAGACTTGAAACCGGTGATGGTCCACGGCCGCTGGATATTGACACCATTTTTCTCTAGATCCGAGATGAAGACGCGCTCGATGAGGCCTTGATGTAAGAGAGTAGTAAAGGGGTATCTCGCATCGATGAATGCTGGGCAACTAGCCCAGGTGCCTGTTCTGACAATACCCTTGCTCGCCTCCGCCGGATCCCAAAAGGCTACCTCATAGACCCGAGCGGGCTTATTCTGCATAATAGCCGACTTCAATCCCATATTCCGTAGTAGGTCTAAAGATCGAGGCTGTATGCCGTCGGCGCGTCCCGTAGGTGTAGGCTCGGCACGGTTGTCAATATGCTTGATCTTATAGCCGAGCCTCGCTAGGCATGTCGATAGCATGAGGCCTACCGGCCCTGCTCCCACAATTACTAGTAGCGAGTTAGTTTTCGGTGTATGGAAAGATAATGTTCTGTTTACCTATGTCATAATGCGTGGTGTTTGACTTTGACGCAGGGTGCGTCTCCATTGTAGACTCGGCGTAGGGTACAGCACGGGAAGTGGGAGAGACAAGGGGTCGGCAGCACGTGGGTAGGGTTGCAACGGTAGTGTAGCTAAATTCCAGGTATGAAGAAGTATGATAAGTAGGCAAAAATAGCCAGCGACTAGATGAGGCTTCACTTGGCGGTATCCAATATGCCCAATGCAAGTTTAGTATGTCTGCTCGATACACGAGAGTTGGTTGATCAATTAATTCATAAAGTGTCAGTTGTTAACCGGCATTGATCAATTTCAACTCCGATGTAGAGAGCGCAGGGATGCTGTAATGCAAGAGGAGGCTATTATATATTAGCAGAAAAGCATTGAAGATAGTATTAGATACCCGGCCGAGGCGTCGGCTAACTGCGTCAATTATATAGGGCGGCAGTCCAGTCTAGATGTGATGAGAATCGCACGGCACCAAGAATCGGGAAATGCAACATCTCCACTGGGAAGGATGGCGTGCGAAGCGAGGGGCCAGAGTAATAAGTAGTGTATGTAAGTTAGCTAGCTAAGTAAGCAGGTAAGTAGATAGATAGGCAAAGACGTCAGTTAATTAAACCATCTAGGTAGACCGGGTCATGGACGCAGCACTGTAGGCAGCTGAAGCATGATGCTGACGGGGGCCACGTCGGAACCCATAACAATGATAGACGATGGTGGCAAGGATAGATGGATACTGACTATTAGGTACCTACTTCTAGAGTGAGATACCTACCTAGCGGTGGCACGTGGAACCGGAAGCGGGTTGGCTACACGGATGAGCACCCTTACCTAGGTACTTACTTACACGGACAAAGGAGACGGCTTCAACTGGGTGTTCGCGTATCTAGCAAATGAGGAGATGATGAATCTTGAATCGCCAGACGGTCGGGTCTCCCGCAAAGCACAAGAGCGGGCAGAGCGTACGGGATCTCATCACGGTAGTGGACAGTGGGGCTGAAGCGCTGGGGCACCTATCACTGAGTGGACGCTGAGTGGATGCATGGGCTCATCACGGCTACAGTCCTCGGGAAAAGAATAATATGGGGCCTCCTCCAGAGCCTCCCTCTCCTCTCACCGTATGTAGGTATGTACCTAAGGTAGGTATCACGGCAAGTCTATCCGACTATGTACTTGCAGGTAAATGAATACCTCCGGGTAGGTAGTGCAGGGCATAGTTAGAGAGGTATTACTTAGCCTCCTTGTACCTAGCTCGGTTACACAACCTCACAACTTTATTTTGCCAACGAAGACACCACGATACCTGTGTAGCCCTTGAAATTCACGCTTCTTCGCAATTTCACGTGACTAGATAGGCAATGCCTGAACTGGCCGACCTGCGGTACTCGATAGATGCCTACCTGAACAAACTCAAATGATTTTTTTTTTTTTTGCTNAGCTCTTATGCCCGATACGCGATGGTGCACTCAACCTATGTACTCGTAGTAGTCTCATGATGAGCTTACTCAGATACGGCGCTGTAAAAGAATGATGGTATTGGGTCTCGGCTCATTCTTCCTGAATACATAGTCTTTATTGCATTTCGAACGATCCACAATTTGGCGGGGACAGCAAGTAAGATCATCAACAACTTCAGCTGGCCTTTTGCTTCCTCGTATTTTTGATAGATCTGTGCTCATATTGTAAAACGAGTCTCGAGATCGCTGTAAAATTAGTGAAGTGCATGAAGCATAGCATGACTAGGGACGTATTATTATTATTATCCCTCTAAAGGAAATCTTTATGAATGGAAAAATATAATTGTAAACGGTTCGGACCCGAGAGTGTAAGTTTACGCATAAATCGTCCTGGTGCACACTCTCATATATGTACAGCACTTCTCCCAAGTTGAGATTTTATGAGACTTGTAGTATGCTGTACTTGATACCAGTGAGTGGCACCGGGATCCTGAACGGGGCGGGTATATCTCCGGCCACATCCCTATTCCCGACGCTAGGCTCCATGTGATCATTCTGGGCAGAGCTATTGTTTCGTCTTCGAACAACCAGACATTTTTAGAATCCTCCGGACGTATTTTGGAATATGCTCATTCTACATTAGGTAGGTTGGTATCTATGTGGGAAATCCATTACGTGTACGAACAAGCCAAAACGAACAGCAAACGTTCACCCATCCAAGACTTGTCCCTCCCTTACAGACCTGCCCGCAAGCTTAGAGTTAGAGAAGCGTGGACCAATGCTTTGGGCGCGCTCCTCTAATCTACGACCACCTCAATATACGACGTTCAGGACTTCGCATCACTATGTTGCAGACTATACTATAGGACATTATTTCAGCTACTATTAGGCTTATTGCTAACTAACTGGCTCTGGCGTAGATTTCGGGTGATGATGATGATGATGGTATCGCTCATTTCGCTCATGCATAGCTTAGGTACGGGACTTGATGCTCAACCCAGCAATATGAATGAATACAGGGAACCGCCACAATGCCAAATATAGGAATCAAAGATCTCTGGATCGGGCCAAAGTTGGATGAGAATCCACTGCAATGCTACCATCCCCGGTTTCTCGCTACGCAAGGCGATGGCTCCTCACCCTAAAAAGGTAGGTGGCTTAGTAGGATCTAATGCCCGATCCTGATTGTCTCGAGCCTTAACGTGATGGGCGCCGACCAAAGATGGTGAGCAGTTCTCTTCACAGGTTTTGCTTTTGTACTCGACAGTATTCATCGCCAATATGACGCGGTCGGCTTATCTTTTTCTAGGCTCGTTGCTTCTACACGATGTTGCTTCTACCGCGCTCCCGAAGAGAGCGTTTACGCCGACAGTGAAAACCGCTACTATAGTGGGAAACGTCGCCGATCCTACGATCAATCGTGATTCTTGCGGTTCGACCCGTATCAACGACCGTAATTTATGGACGTGCCGTGATAGTCAGCCCTATGATAGCAACGGTGTCCCGATTCTGCCAATCTGGTCCTCGTCTGCGAGTTGGACCAATTTCAACGCCGATGGCACTCCGGGGCTTCAACAGTATGGTGGTGGCGGTAGCCGGAACCCTTACTTCCCCTACACGGCGGATGAATGCAATAGCAATAGTGCGGGCTCATGTGCCGACGGTTCCCGCTACGCTCTCTGGCCGGACAGCCCTCCTTTAGTGGCGTCTACTGTTAATAACGTCGTTACCGCATACACGTGGATTCGGAAAGAGCACATCAACCCGGAGGTGTGTATAAGAATAGCTCATATTAGAGTCCCAGTTATGTTAAGTACTCATCATTTCGCAGTGAGTAGAAGACATTATTTGTTTAGAGTCGACACTTCCCCTAGATGAATCTAGTTGCGGAACACTTCCGCTGCGAACGCCTCAGTAACACGCCTGTGACTATAGCTTAAGCACGAACGATCCAGATCCAGCGACTTCTCTTTACAAGATGACGTATACCTTAGGCACGTCGGACCTGAATGTTCTACCTACGGTTACCCTCGTAGATGAGAACTTTTGGCTCTATGGCTCTATCCCGTATGGCGCCTACGGAAACGTGATCAAGGATGGCATCGCTTATTTATTTGCTAAGCCATCTAATGGCGTCGTTTCATTAGCAAAGGTGTCTGTGGGATCTATAGAGGATAAATCCCAGTATCAGTACTGGGTTAATGGCGCGTGGACGTCGACCATGCCGGCTATAAATGCTGCGAATATTGGCATTACTAATGTGAGCGCAGGTGGACAGGGCACCTACTACTTTTCGACCTATTGGAATAAGTGGGTGTGGATCGGCCAGGTGAGTGCTGTACTCTTTCATATCCCCTACCTTCCACTATAAGACAGTAGGACGCACCAAAATCCAGTGAAGTAGTATTGCTAATCTTTGATCTTTATGAAAGGCCGGCATCAGCGTCTCCGCTGACTTTTTTATCACCACGGCCGACTCCATAACGGGGCCGTGGGAAAGCCCCGTCAATTTCTACTCGGGGCAGAGTGGCAGTTATTTTCTTGGGGCGTACTCGCTGCAAGCTCACCCGGGACTTAGCTCGGAGGGCACCGCAGCTAACGAAATCTACATTACATATACGAAGAACGACGCATTCGAGGGTACTAGTTTATATTCTACGCCTCTCATTCATATCCAGTGGAATTGAGCTCTCCCTGGTACTTAGCGACGTGGGGGNCTGATTGTGGGGGGGGGGGGGGGGGGGCACTAGCACTCCCCTCTCCTACAGGGTACTTAAGGTACAGTGCTCTCTACTGGCACGTGCCGCTATCTTCGTTTCCTTCAGATAGTACATCTTATTTTGGGTAACTTTCTCGCGGATGCTGTATATTGATCATTCATGTATATACCGACTTTCTTCTGGAATATAGGCGTATATTACGTACGCTCATCACCTAGCATCTCTTTCGTGGGCGGTGCAATTAAGGAGCTGTAATGATGTATGTCATCCGCCGAATAGTCGTCGCGTAAAGATCCTCTAGCTCATTCTCCCTACTAATCACCGCCGCTCCCTCTAAGTAGCTTTGGCACCCGTCTTCAGAGGCATCTCCGGCTCCTCTCCTGAGCAACCCGGGGGCGGAACACGATGGACGGTAGGTCTGCCGGGTCCTAGCTTTTTAAGCCTCTCAGCGACCGCTGTGTCTAATGGTGCTAAAGTTTCATCGCGCTGCGTCGAGGTGCCTTGTATGGCGGCTTCCCCGTTGTTGCCGATGTGTTGCTTGCTAAGGGAAGACATGCTCTTTGCCCCTTCTAGTCTCTCTGTGCTTAGTGTGTAGAAAGTGTATTCCGTACTGCTTTGCGTAGCGTGTGCTGGTCGTCGCGCGGGTTTTGTCTTCCTTGCTGCCAGTGCCGGTTGCTAATGAAGTCCATGGGTGTGAGGAGAGGGGATGTACACATAAGTTAGTAAGCCCACGGCGAGCACAAAGGATTTATATAGGGAAGAGGCCATGGGACTACGGATCACCTAGCCTAATTCATTGTTGCGAGATCGTGGTATATAGAATAAACAACGGCATTGTTTTGTGGCTGATGCTGGTCTCACTAGTATAGACGTTTGCATAGATAAATGTTGTTTGTTTGCTGACTACTCATCTTGACCCCTCATGACCTATCTATGCGCCACGATCCTTTATATACACATTCAGTCCAGAGTAGTCAACTGGCAGCTTGCAATTATACTACATAAAAATGCGGATATTACCCATTCCAGCACTTCCACAGATCTTTATCGTATTGCTATATGCTTCTCGTTGAAAGACGAGGGGTAATACCTAAGGTACTATTCATCTAAGACGGCAATAGCCTGCAGGTACTATGTATGCGCTATGATGAAATGTAGGTACCTACCTCCTAACTTAATCCTCTAATCACCCCTCATGCAGGGACCAGAGTGGGGGGGGATAAGCCGCAAGCCGCAAGTCGGCCCGCTTCCGTCCCATAACCTTAACGTTCATGAGACCACTTAAGTATCTAGGATACACATACCTCAATTGCAACGCCAATGGGGACGTGTAGATATGGTGCAGTCGCTGTCCCATCAAAATATACAGAGTCTCTTCTAGCGTTGTGACCTCAGTGCTTGAGAGTTGGAGGGGTAGACCAAATAGGTGTAGTGGCGAGTATGAAATTGAGAAATATGGCGGCACGAAACACAGCTTTGGCGGATCAATGTTTGCTAGTACACCATTCGATAGAGTTTTACAGCTAATTATGCTACGATACTATTCTATGCACACTGTTACCTAACAGTCAGACGCTTGTTAAGTCGGGATGACTTGCGGGACATAATGGATCAGTGTCACAGCTACCAGGGATCTCGATCTTCAGTGCCATGAAATGCCACATCTCCAAAAGCGTAACGGTGGACAATGCGGAGTATCTGTTTCGGTTTGGATTACGGTTAGATAGCTTCGACCACGAGGGGCTCGTGTCTAGGTTTCGCAAAGCTGGCGAGGACAGGTGCATCTTTAAAGGCACGAATGAGAACGAGTTATTTAGACATTAGGATCTCAAGGATCGAGATAGTTATTTCCGAGACGTGCGATTGGTCTACTTGTTGAAATGACTCTAATCTAGTAGCGGCATTCAGAGTGCAAGGTTTGGTTTAGAGTGAGTCTACCTACCTATCTAGCTCGACAGCTTAAAAGAGCAACTTACGTAGGTAATCTCTGACGTATTGACAGAAGGCTAACGAAAACAAAGTTGTTCGCAAATGCACCAGGAGAAATCGACGTATGTTGGTGAACTACCTACCTATCTACCTAGTACCTGGGTTCTAGGATGAGGAAAAGTTTCGGGGTGTCGCAAACGAATTGAGGTATCATATTGTTGAAGTACCTACTTAGGTAAGCCAAGACCGAGAAAATCAATTGGCAAGTAAGTATTAGTACCTTGGGTATCTTGGTAGGTACATACCTAAAGTAAGATCCAATTGAATATTTACCTAGGTACATGGGTACCTGTCTGACAGTACACACATGAAGAAGGTCTAGTAGTGAAAACCTAGCAATTCTACAAAGTACCTCCTAGCAACGATCAACAAAGGTTTACCTTATGTGCGTAATTTTTGACAGAAAAGAGAAACTTAAAAACAGCTACCTAGCACTGCCAAAATTATAGTTTCTAAGTAGACAGATGACAGAGATCAAACTTTAGGTACCTATTAGGTTCGCAGCCGCGGCGAGACCCCCTGTACCCAGCTAAGAACATTGGAGCTACCCAGGTACCTAGGTACCTAGGTACCTTTCAGTTAGGCTCTTTCGAGAGGAATAACCTACCTGGTACCCGGTACTTATATACATGAACTACATACGTAACTTTAGTACATTAAGCATATCGAAAGAGACGTTGAGTTTGAATATCAGATCATCATATGGCTCATAGTAGGTACTAAGTAAGTTTCCAGACTCATTCACAACATGGTCCGTGTGTTTTATAGATTCGAGGTTAGGGGGCGCTATCATAGTGCATGTGCCATGCAGCCAGCGGCGAATGTGGGATATGGGTGGGGTGTATAGTTGACTAGAGCGCGGCTGGGCGCTTACGGCGATCTGAGGCTGAACGTCAGACCTCCAAAAAAATCTCCATAGCGGTTGGCATATATATGTATCATTTGACTCTCCTTCCCCCCAAACTTCATCGCCAAAGTGTAAATCATGCACGCGGACAGCCCTGCGCATTCTAGTTGCAATTAAGCTTTTTCAAATAGGATCCCCCCCCCAGGTAAGTTCCGTAGTTTCTAGTCGCGCCTGCCTAAACAAACTGTTGTTTACCCCGATGCCTTGCCCAATGCCAGAGACGCGTGTTGTGTGTGTGCAGCCAGTCCCTCCCCTCGTCTCGAGTATAAAACCCCGTCCTCCCTCGCGTCTGTCCTCCTCTCCTCTCCTCCTTCTTCTCTCCCATATTTCGCGAGCACACACATTCCAAGCCTCAGTTTTCAAGACTTCAGACTTCCAAGTTGTTCGCAACCACAAAGCAATCGTGTTCTACACATTCACATTCACAATCTGCTATTTTCTGCTGTACCTGCTGCACCTGTGCATCCGCGCATCTGCACCTGTATCCAACCATCTGCAACCCGCATTCCACATTCCACGGTCTGCGGTCTGCCTTCTTCATCTTCTTCATCTTCAGTTTCCAACCTGTAACCTGCAATCTGCACTCCGCAATCTGTAGAGTAGCAGCAAGCAACGCGGAATCCTATATCGAGATTCCTACTTTCCCATTCACCATCCTTTGTTTCAACTTCTTTCTTCAGAGTCATTGATCCATCCATCGAGCCTGCTTGTTGACCATCATGGCTTCATTCCTACAGCCTGGATTTCGCATCCATGACGCAGCCAGCCACGACTGGAGAATTCCTAGTCACTTTCTATATTGTGGCCGCTGCCGTGACGAGCGTTCCCGTCACATTCAACAAGATCAGGACAACGCAAGAGCAAGAGGCATGTTGATGGCCACTCCGATTCACGGAACTATCTACAGAGAAAGCCTCCTCAGCATTAGCCCTCGTCTTACTGCTTCTCCCTTCCCCGGCATCATCCGACAGCGGGGACCCTCTCTACTAGATACCGGACGAGTCCCGAGACGGGTGACCATTCAGGTACCTTCCCTTAGCAGTCCGGTCAGACCGGACCAGTCGCCTATCCAGTCTCCTCTTTCGTTCCGTCCCTCCAGGAAGCGTCCTTCCTATTTTAACGACAACTCCGAACCAGCTCAGTACTTCGTCGTCCCTGAGCAATCTAGACCTGCTTCTCATCTCATTCCTCAGCAACTTCACACGGTAAGTTTCCACCCCGCTATTACACATAGCTACTAGCCACCGACCTTTGGACAGCACTAACGGCCTATAGCCGGCCAATGACGATCCTGCTTAGCAAGCAGGTGCGGACTTTTGGGCAGCGAATTCCGAACTCATCAGAGAAGCCATCAGACTTAAGACTCCGTTTGTCCCGGCCTCTCCTATCAAAGCTCAGCCTCCAGGTAAAGCTGGTAACGAGCTCCTCATGCCTGGCACCTGGCCCTCGTGGGTTGATGATCCAAATGGCATCGACCCTCGCCTCCAGACTCAGCAATACGAGTCCGTCAACTCTGTGGTCAATCCTCCCGCCGGCAATGCATCAACCGGCATACTCAGTCTCCTATCCACGCTCGCTCTAG